>OMKN01081335.1:0-11494 GCA_900302345.1 Melanonus zugmayeri
GGGGGGGGGGGGTGTCCAGGCAACTTTAGGCGAAGGGTTGTTAAGGGGGGCTCACACAAGGCAGGTGGCGGTTTCGTAAGGCAGGGCCAAACAGCGTCCAGGCGAGGAATGAGCCACAGGAAGAGGACACCTCAGTAGCTAGAGCTGGAAAAGAGAGGGATGCATATTAAATGGCAGCTGAAGATAGAAACACTTTACAATATATACACAAGATGACACTATCCAGCGATCAATGTTAGGTTGTTTTATCATCTGGTGCATGACTCGAGCTCTCTGGCCACCGAGGGCCTCAGAAGCAATTTTGAGGAAGAAATGTTCTCATCTTCTTGCCAACAGGTAAGCCGACAAAATAACCACGGCCAACTTTGTGATTCTTAACATAACACTGAAAACGCACTTATTATAAATTAACCCAAATCCTATCTAGTGACAGAACATGGCACCAGTCACATAGAAAATGTATGGAAAACAAAGAAAAGAAATCTAGTCTTCCATTCAATGTACTGTCCGTTAAATGATGCATGTCAGCTTCTGCTTGGTTAGAGGGACCAGAAAATGAATTCAACTCAACAGGAAGTGAAGACGGCAGAGGACATTGGGCGTGGCAAGGGCATAGCTTACGCCACTACATCACGTGGAACCCAAAAAAGACCAATGGGACGCAGATACGGCTTAGTGGAGGTTGGGCAGTCAGTTGTAAAAAAATAAATAAAACATGGGTTTGTGAGTTTTCAAAAGGTGGAGACTTTCTCCAGTTAGTGGTTCATTTTTCCCTCTCAAGCCCCGTCTTGGACAAATCTGCAACGCATGACAAGAGGCCAGACAGACACACTTCAGTGTGCAGTATGACCATGCTACACTGCTTACTGGGGATTTTAACAAGTATTTTAAATGACTGAATTTGAGCTACATTCGAATCATCAAGCACTACACAACGACGTAAGTGTGCAAAGGGAATACAATACTTGAAATTAAAATGCGCTCTGGATTTAGTTGGTTTGGTTCAAAGTCCCTGGGTTAGCAAGTGTCTGGGAGAACGGTGTTCCTTCCACACTACACAGACATCAGTAGTCCACAATAAGCCTGGGCGGGTTGGACCAGAGCCCACTACGCCTTTCCCACACTCCCGCGTCCAGCAGAGCTGAGGGAGGCCTTTAGAGACCAAAGCAGCAGAGGTGGCTGGAGAATAAAGCTACACTGTTCACTGGGTCAATGGGTGGTTCATCTGAATCGCACCAAAGAGCCCAGGGTTCACCTGTTCATGTTCCTCGTCAAATGGACCTCAAGAAAGAACTCGATGGCAAAGGATATATTAAAAACAGCACTGTTGAGGCTGAGTAAATATTAACCGCTGCATTTTTAAATAAGTGAGCCATAACCAAAAAGCTATTTGTTTCCCTGTCGTGATGGCAATATCCTATTTGCCATCTTTTTCAAAGGTTAGCCTTGAAAATAACTACCATGAAGGCAGGGGCTTACCTTGTGTCAATAGGATCTCAAATATGATTAAAATGCAATCATAATTTCAAAACCAAAGGAAAAAGCTACCAGGCATTATTCAACTTTAATAACCATTTACTAGTATCAGTGCCTTCTAGATAATGTCCTCTGATCTGTACCAACATCATCAAGTGTACAATGGGAGAATAACTTTTACCTGAGCCTATATGAAATGGATTAAACAATCGACCTCCACATCATTAGCTAGAGAGTTTGCTGCACAGTTGGCATCAACACTGCCCAGTAAAAGACCCAGGCCCCCAGGCTCATGCATATACAGCAGTAGCTTGCTACAACCTCAGCTTTCAAGCCGGGGCTCCGTGTTTCAATGGGAGAAGCAGACGTCTGAAGCAGACCTGCAACAGACTCTCTAATGGCATCCCTAATGGCATCCGGAACGCCCCACGGAGAAGGGGGTTGGAAAGACTGACAGAGGACATGGCTCAGGGAAAGGGTGAAAAATATAATACACTTTAAGACTTTAAGAATACATATCTTATGGTGAAACAACACCAAAGATACATATTGAAAAGGAAATTGGCAAAACCAATAATGATTCCCACAATACTGACAAAAGCACTGGAAGGAGCAATTAAGAGGCAAAACAGCACAATGTCATAGGAGGTCAGTTTAGTTACTCAAGTTTCATTACAATATGCTAAACCAGTACACCCGGGGTGCAACAAAGACCTTCCTGGACCTCACACACCCTTCACCGTGGAATAGAGAGGAGATGAAAGCAAAAGGTGACTGGAGGGACCGAGCAGCGTTAATGACGCTGAACCCAGAACGAACAACTTCAAGTTCTAATTAGGCAATACATCACTTGGTGAACAGTAACCCTTAATGCATGTCTAACGACCATTTAAAGTGGGCCTTGATCTCATGACTGAACAAGCATAGTTTCCGTTGGACAAAAAGACTCCCGGCGGACTCAGACCTTGTGGAGTGGTATGTACAATAGTATTGTTACATCTTTATTTCATACAAATGAAAAGGGCCACAGGCATTGAAAATCGAAAGAAAGTATTTCTGGTCTATGCTGATAAGCATAAGCCCCTTTCACACATGCTGCCAAGATATTGTTTTCAAACTGCAATGATTCCGGTGAAAAAGGTAACACGTAATTTCCGGGATATGACAACAGAGGACTATAACAGCATTGCCAGTGCTGTGTGAATGGTAGCATTCCGCTAAAAAGGCATGTGTGAAAGGGGCTATACACTGCCTAGCAACAAGCCACTAGTTGACAATGCCTTTTATTAAAAACAGTGAAAATCGAGCTTGTACCATCATGCATCGAAGGCTGTAAGAATGAAGGGAAGAGGTATACAGCATGTCAACCTGTAAGCAGTGGGTGACAGTTTGCATTAGTCATTAATGCCACAGCAGTGGTGGTGCTGCTGCAATCACCTTCCACACATCTCACTCTACCAGTTATCAGGAAGCAAGCAGTGACATGACGAAGGTTGTCTTCAGTGCAAGGGTGGGGTGATTTTTGTTTGTTTGGCAGGACCGGTGACGTATGAATGGGTGTGAGGGCACCAGAGAATGACAATTCATGGAGGACTTAAAGCTAGGCTGCTAAGCTGAAGCTCCTGTCCCCACAGGCACTGTCACGTGGGGCCTCCAGTGGCCTTGCCAGGGAATCAGTTGGTCATCGTGTAAATTAGGACTATGACTGACGATTGCCTTCATTGTCAATTAATCCAGTGAGTAGGTCTATATTTCAATCCATTGTCTATAAAATCTATAAAGTGACCAAAATAGTGCCCCATCACAAGAGGCCTAGTTACCAGCGGCCAAATTAATTTAGCATTATAATATAAGGCATTTGTTTTATAATCTGAAACATATAAAGTGTGATTATCAAAAAGAAGTGTTGCTGTAATTGTGACAGTGAAAATTGCAATGAGAGTTGTCCGTGTTCAATTTAAGCTGCCAATATTGTTAATTTATTAGACGAAATGCCCGTAGAAATGGTGACAATTGGAAAACTGTGGAAATGACATCAGGAAAAGTCACAGGATACTCATCAGCAATAGATGATTGGCCCATAGGAAATCACTGGCACTTCCTTCTCTTACTAGAGTTCTGTATAAAAGCCCAACAAAGCAAGTCCGCTAAAAGTTACAGACTATCCGAACCCTTCTGTCTGCAGGAGACAATATTATGCTTTGTAACTTCACGTTGCCAAACCAAGGCAACCATTTCCTCATTTTTCATACAGAAAAAATAACTATTGCAAACGCCTGCAATTTGCATTACTAACTGACAGCAGTTGGCTACCTGATGCCATATGAGGCAAATTCTGTTCATGCAAAGCATCGTTTCGCATTGAGTAGTTGAAAAGCAGGGTTGCTTATACAATATAATTGTAATCTTTTTTTATTTGAAAAAAAGTAATGTTTTAGATTATTATTTGAATAACCCAATAGGCCTATATATAGAAGCCCCACAAGTTCATTTTCATTTGTGTATTCATGGATAGATACTGGAATACAGTCAATATTGTGATTTATGATTACCATGGTAAAACTCCCGGAATTAGTGAAAAATGACAAAACGTAAAACTATGATATAATTAAATAATAAAAAGAATAAGTATAGATATCCTTAAAAGGAGTATTACTTGGTGTAACTTTGGTTTGGTATAGGCTATATTTTTAAATTAGGACAAGCCTAGTCCATTTTACTTGTAAGTTGTTCTTAATATTTAACAATCATACATGCATTTCTGTTAAGAGTGCATCATGTAAGCTTGTGACTCGTGTGTATCATTAGCCTAACCCCAGAACACCCTTTGGTCTGTTGCTCTAGAGCCAACCATGATAAGAAACCCGAGCGATTCAAATGTGCATCGATCAAGCGATAACCTGGGGCAAACGTGTGCTGGTGGGCATCCACTGACATATTCATATTCAACTACTTTGCATCGACCAGACAACTCGTCTAGTGAGTAGAATAAGAGCCATTTGTTCTTAATGATCGCTCCAAGACAACGTTGTTTCTCGTTCCTGGTTTTGTCAGGATATCACGTCGAGCTTGTGGTGAACAAGGTCCACAGACTATAAAACATAAGCTTGGTTATTCTGTGTCAAAGGTCTCGGTCCTCAGAGTCATAAACACATTACAGTTGGCATTTGCAGGTGTAAAAAAACATTTATATCGATCTGACACTCTCCGTTTTAGCCCATAACGTGTCGATGTCCATGTCTAGTTGTCAAAGAGAACAACCCGAAAGCCATCAATGTAAATGATCTAAAACGAATATACTGACCGATGTTGGCCAAGCTGTATCCGCCTATGGTTGGATCAACCCCCGCAAAAAGCTTCCACCCCGTCCCCCCTTCCTCACCTTCTCTTCACCACAAAGTTTCCAATTAGACAGAGAAATAGCCATTTTAAATGACGTCACAGCCCAACACTAATGGTCCTGTGTCTGGGCGAGCTAGCCGGCTAACCAGCTAGCCGGTTAACCAGTGTGTCGCTACTGAAGTTAAATGTTCGGTGAATAACAAAACGCCGTACGTTCACCCAGAGCCAACAACAGGTGTAACCCAGTCCACGGTTTATCTATAGATATAGTATTTTGCGCGTCACTAGTTAATCAACTAGTAACGTACAACGGTTAGCTGGTTAGCAGCGGGGTTAGCGCACTCCAGCGCGTCACCGCCACACGTCGTTACCCGGTTGTTTTGGTGGGGTTTTTTAAACAGACGCAACATAATGTTGATTTATCGACGCTGTCTACAGTTTAAAAAGGCACCGCCGTGTCCCCGACTACGAACGAAACGAATGCCAAACCTTCTCGTACGCGAGACGGCTTAGCTTAGCCGCTCTGAAGCTAGCATCTCGATGCAGTTTTGATTAAAGGGGGAGAAAACCCGCCTGAGTGGACTTGCCTGTGAGGGTCGAGCTCAAGAATACACAGAGAAACACGGAGCCGCTTCAACGGCGGAACGGCGTCGTCAGCGCCGCGGCGATATGTGTGGAGTGTCAATATAACCACACTTGTGACGAGTCTAACTTACGGTACTTTCTCTTCTTTCGGAGATCACATCGGCAGCTCCTATCTTTCCGTTCTCGGGGCCCTGGCCTTCCTTTCCGGTTAGCGACTTTTCCGGGAACCTCCCACTCTTCTCCGGGAACCTCCCATTCTTCTCCGGGAACCTCCCACCTCTTCTCCGGGAACCTCCCACTCTTCTCCGGGAACCTCCCACTCTTCTCCGGGAACCTCCCACTCTTCTCCGGGAACCTCCCACTCTTCTCCGGGAACCTCCCACTCTTCTCCTGGAACCTCCCACTCTTCTCCGGGAACCTCCCACTCTTCTCCTGGAACCTCCCACTCTTCTCCTGGAACCTCTCACTCTTCTCCGGGAACCTCCCACTCTTCTCCTGGAACCTCCCACTCCTCCACAATGGTGTTCCCCACTTCTGTCATCGTCAGATTGGTGGGTTCTTCACTAAGAACCTCTGAAGTCTTTTCCTATTAAGGATAAATTGCTATTATTGAAATCAATTACTCTGGAAAAGAGAACACAGAGTACAATATTGATTTTTACTGATAAGAAAAATAGTTACAATAGTTTAGTACAGTGTTGAACAATGTGCAATAAACAGCGCAATAGTAGGCCTACTGTGTTTTAGAACAGGTCACAAATAATGTAGTAATGCAAACAATGCAGGAGTCTAAAAGCACCAGCAGCGGCTGCTCCAGACATTGTCAAATTGGCAATGCAAATGTCATTACATGACATTTGCATTGCAATCTGTCATGTAATGTATGTACATCTGCACACAAAATGCTTATTATTGAAAGACAATTATATCTTTTTGCATTATTCTAATTTCGCTGTCTGATATTGGCCCCTTTGTCAAAGTGACAGGAGTCGTATTTATATTTTTATTTTGCTGTGATTCCCCACAATGACCACTGAGTGGCAGTATAGACATTCGACACCACAGCCTGGCCTTCAAGTCTTCATGTTAAAATAATAATGATGATAGTGTACAGACAGCTCACCAAGCAACATTTTTTATACACGTACATGTCCAATAGTTGATGCTATCGTATCGATAAAAACATCCCATATTGAGTAATTAGCGTTTTCAGAAGCAAGTGATCATTATCATGCTGCATTGTCAAACAAAACACACTTCTATAATCAGTTTGGGGAGTTGGACACCTCCAGACCCCAGAGCGGTTCAACCTGTAAGGTTGGAGGGCTGCTGCCAGCGCCCTGAGAATCCACTATATCATTTTCTGTCCTCTCGTTTCTAGATTTCAGCTCTTGCTGATCCGAAACTCTGCAATCCATTGACGTTGACTGCGTCTGCACTGAATGGCTAAGGCTCTGCGTGTCTATGTGAATAGGGCTGGATCTGACCAGGTCGTTCTGTCTGGGGCCGCTGAAGGCACCCTGATGGCCCTGGTGGTGTGCAGCGCTTACATGAGCGCAATGCGCCACGGGTGTCAACACACTGAAGGCCATGTCAAGGTGTGGTGACTGCTGGCCGGCAGGGGCGAGAGGAGGAAGAAGGGGCGCTGGGGCTTGGGTGAGGTCGGAGCTGGCCTGTACACTCAGAGAGGGATAGGACTTGCTGAGACCTTCAGAAGAACGCAGAGGAGAGCTGCTCATCGTTGAGATTGTCTTGTAAACTACCCGGGGGTCAGGACCGGCCCTGGGG
This sequence comes from Melanonus zugmayeri, assembly GCA_900302345.1. NCBI lineage: Eukaryota > Metazoa > Chordata > Actinopteri > Gadiformes > Melanonidae > Melanonus > Melanonus zugmayeri. Next base: position 7,192 of record OMKN01081335.1, read on the forward strand.
AACCCTCGGAAGGCCGAGCGGAGACCCAGATGGGCGGGTGGGCCTACCGCTTGGGCGGCCGAGTGGCTCATGTGAGGGGAACTCGGCGTGGTTCTGGAACTCTGGAAGGGTCCTGGGCATCGATTCTGAAATCTGTGCTCGGGGGCGGCAGCTGCGTCTCTTTCAGAGCAGCACTGGTGCAACCACGACGGGGGGACAGAACTGGAAGGGTGGCAGAAATGCTCCATCTTCTGTCCGAGAGGGGGGCTGCCGCGGGCCTCGGCGTAGCTCCACGCGTTCCTGGCGGAGTGGCTGACGGGCTCTTGGTGGCGGTAGCTAGGCCGGGCGGGGACGCTGTAAGGAACTTGGTTCTGCCAGTCGCTGGAGGAGGTCCCGCCGACTGTGGGGACCATCTGTATGCCGTAGGAGCATGTGGAGGGCAGAGAGGTGTGACGCAGCGTGGTCACGTGACTCTGCAGGAAATGCATCATCTCCTGAAGCTCCTTGGACAAGCTGGACACTTCTTGATTGAGGCTGGACATCTGTGAGTGAAAAATCAATTTTGCTTATTTTTATTCAACACTTTTTTCTAGCTCCTTTCACTGTCAGTAATCATGAAGTGCTGCATGAAACCATGAAAAAACCCCATGAAAGAACACTTTTTTTCCTGAGATGAATATATTACTTTTAGTCAATTATTATTGATAATACTATTGCTTGGATCCAATTCATTAAATATAAATGTTAAAAGTCTGTTTATCCCATACCTCTTTGTTTAATTTGCTGATGTTCTGTTTAATATCTTCAGTTTCTAGCAGCAGGTTAGCACTTAATTGGTAAGGGTCTGTAAAAGAGTGGGAAAAAAACACCATTAATGACGTAGACAGACAGATAGAAGATAGACAGGGAAAATAGAATAGAAATAGAACAAATAAATGTAATCTCATATTTAATATTACTTTCATAATTCACATTAAAAGACCACGGGCAGTGATTTAATTTGGCAACTACCTTTTCCATTCATCCTCGCCTCATTGTGCTCCACATTAAAATGAAAAGCATGGCCATCCTCAATTCCATCCACCACCCTGGTTGATACAAGCAGTTACATAGTTACATAATGTGCTAAAGTGGGAGAAAAAAAAACGATTAGAATTTCAATCGGGCAAATTGAATAGGTCACCTGGGGCTCAGGTCCAATGGGCTGACAGAACGCAGGGAAAGATTGAGCAGCTTGTTGGCTTGTCGACAGCTCGAGCCCATGTCTTGAGAGGGATAGGGCGTCAGCGCAGGTGGGCCCCCCTCCTCGTTGATGAGCAGTAGCGGTGAGGGTACTTCACTCCGACCGCCGCCCTGGACAGGTGAGCGACACACGTGGAGGGAGCTGATGTGACGAAGCTCCTCCCCCAACAGGTTACTGAGGCAGGGCTGGCGAACAGGGCTTCCCATGCCATGCGGCAGGGGCACCCTCCTGCGATGAGGGAGACCCATGGTGTCTACTGTCTCGGTGTGGTCCGTACCGGCGATGAAGGGCACCTTGTGCTCCCGACTGGCACGCTCCTGGGAAGGTTGGGAAATATTGTGATGTTTTGTTGTTATTTTTCCCTATCATTCTGTGATAAGCAACATTTTCAGAAGACTACATTTTCTTTGTTTTCACTATTTTGCATAACAGAATAATCCTCCATAATGTTGTGTATGGGCTATTTTTAATGCATAGACAAATCACTTATTTCAGTAACAGTTGGCAAATGCTACTTATAAACTTAATTTCATAGAGTGGGTGCCGTGTTTCAGCACCTCAAGGTGTACTATTTGAGAGTTTGGTGAAGCATGGTTGTAGAGTGTGTGTGGTTGGTGTCTGGTTGAAGCAGCCTCATCTGGCCTGAGTCAGATTGATTAGACTCTGGGGCTGGGTGAGGCTGCACACCTGTGGTGCATCCAGTAATCAAGCCCACAGATTAAACCAGCCTCCCCCACACACACTCAGGACTGAGCCCTGACATGTCAGCTCTTACGGCCTGCTCTGCAAACAATTCATTGTTCATCTTTACAATAAACCGGCTTCAACATCACCCCGTGTCCTGTCCTCTGGAGAAGCTCTGAACAAGCCACTTTTGGTGGCAGTAGCGAGGGACTTTGCTACAATGGTGTAAACACACTCTTTAAATAAAACACCAAACACTGTGAATGTGGAGATAAAGAAGTGCCTCAGAAAGGCATACGTACCTGGGTTAGCCTGGGAGACCGTGGGCATCTTGTAATTCCCTGTTGGTACACAGGCAAAGGTTAACTCCTGTAGTAGATTGCAAATGGCTCTTAGTTCTGATATTTGGCAGCCTAGCACATGTACACCAGTCAACCATATAAACATAGCATTAGAAACAAAGTATTTGTGATAGGGATGCACCAATACCACTAAGTACAAGTACTTACATTTGGATACTTAATTATGGTACTTAATAATACCATAACAATGACTTTAAAAACACTTTTAATTTTCAGCAGATATTCCTCACTTTCTGACTGTAATACGTTTAATTTAATTAAATATACATTATGCTGTTGCTGACATTTTACATTAACATTTCCCTGCACTTAAATGTAATCAGCCTGTATTACATACTGGACAGGAGAGGCCAGGGAACTGAAACAGCCGTTTCAATTACTCAGATATGGGCCAGAGGACACAGTAGGCTATAGGTACCAGTGTAGGCCTGGGAAATATATGTATGTGCTGATAATAAAATAATTTAAAAAAACAGTCATATCTTTCCTGAACAAACATGATGGGACTTCCACACATTTCACTAAAACTAACCTGTAACACATTCAGTGGATTTCAGTACTACACAACATACAACTGTAGCAGAACAACTGAAATGATATGTTATCTGTGCGAGATTTGGGCCAGAGTGGGAAACCGCACTTTGTTACCCCCCCCCCAGTACTGCAGTGGTTCGTCTCTCCAAGGTATGTCTCTAACTCAGGCACCCACTGGTGTTGTGCCCTGTGATGTTGATGCTTGCTCATCAAACACACTGTCCAGACTGCTGCTACCGGCCTGGCTTTCTGGTAGGTGGTTCCCCCAGATCCTCCTCTGCCTCTCCTCCAGGCACCTTCCGCAGCTCCAGCACCACCATCTCTTTAGCCTCTGTAGCAGTGTTGATGTTTGAGAAGAAACGATCTTTGTATCTGAAACAGAGAAACGGCTGCAGCCAGGGTTCCCTTCATTGTTTTGATGCCATGGTCCTCATCTGTTTCTTTGGTCAAATGTTGCTGAGGCACGGTCACAGAAGGAATCACATCTGATGCCAAAGCTTCGGAGAGGCTCACTCTTCGGGTTAACTCCTCAAATGGTGCCAGAACAGAGAGCCTTTTCCAGAAGTGTCCACTGATGACACACAGCAGGTTAGGCAGCCCAGCGTCAGTCATGGCCTTGATCATGTTTTTGGCGTTGTCCCAGAGCACAACGTGGACAGAACTTTTCTGTATGCCCCACGTCTGAAGCATATCATCAAACACACCTGATGCTATGGCTTGACCAGTGTGCAAACCCCGAAACTGCTTTGCTTGTAGAATTACTTTCTGGGGAGTAAACCCCTCCTGAATCCACTGCGCAGTTAGACTGATGAGAGACATTGGACCGACACTGCTACTCCAAATATCGGTGGTGAAGCTGATGGACGTGGATGTGCTTTTTTACCAAGTCGTGTAGTAATTCGGTTTCTGTGATGTGACACATTTTCTGTCGCTTCTCCAGCGTTTGCTACAAAGTTGGTTGTTGTTTTGTGCCGGTGCTGCTATCATTAGCAAACTCCTTGTGCACCGTGTTTGTTCTTGAGGTGTTTAATCAAATTGCTTGTGTTAAATGAGCTACTTTTCACCCCTCCTCTTGACAAGTTAGTTTGCAGTCTGCTTTACTTTTGTCATCACTTATCTTAAAATATGTCCAAACTGCTGACATTTTGTCACACGCCATTGTCGTAAAGTGGTATCGGCTGCGTTCACAAGTACAGTAAATTAACACAGTATCAGGCCAGATACCGGTATTGGTATATTTTAGATGAGGTTCACACTTCAAAACTGTGTGTGTGTGTGTGTGTGTGTGTGTGTGCGCACACGTGTGCAACAGCTCCTCTTACGTCCAGCTCGCTCCCCTCCCTCAGGTTGTAGGTGAGGTTGTGGTGGATGTCGGCGCTGAAGCGGCTGCCGTACTCGGGGTACAGCCTGAGGACCTCCCTCAGGGCCTTGACGCTGATGTACTGCAGGTCACAGTAGGTCAGCGCCTTCACATCCGCGTTGGTCTTGATCACCTGGTCGC
>OMKN01081337.1:14929-25596 GCA_900302345.1 Melanonus zugmayeri
CTCCCCAGGCCCCCCCCCCCCCCCCCCCCCCCCCCAACAACAACAACAACAACAACAACGACCACAACAACAACGACATCAACAGCACCAAACATCGCGAACTCCATCCTTCCTCTCTGACATTGACGCCTTCGTCAACCAGTTCCTAGAGCTGGGCACCGGAGAGCCCACAGACCCTGTCCCTGTGGACGCCACCAACCAATCGGAGCGAGCAGAGGAGCGCTATGTGCCACGGCGGGAATGGAAGATCCACCTGACACCTGTGGCCGCAGAGCTGCAGCAGAGACAGGTTCGATCAGTTAATCTCTTAATTAGCCAATTAAGCTTATAATTCTTTCTTGTGTAGATAGTAATGTTGTTGCTGTTAATAATGTAGTTGTTTTATGTAGTAATAATAATAATAATAATACATTGGATTTAAAAGTACCCAAGGACACTGTACGTAAGGATAAGAACTGGGGGGGAGGGGGCGACTCAGGGGAAGAAAAATATGGTTAATTTGCTACTGAAATGTGAGATTTCTTAATTTTTCATTAAGAAATATGTATTTGTAACTTTTAATTGCCTTTCTGTCTTTTTTTTGGTGTATTTTTATTTATTTATTTTTTAAATGGATCCATTGAAACAACCAGGAGCAGAGGCGGCGGTTGCTCCAAGACATGTGTGCAGAAGACAGCATGTGGTTCCCTGGGAAAAACACGTCGTTTGATGACATCCCCAACAAGGCCCTCGATCACCTCATAGTGGACGACCGCCATGGCATCATTTACTGCTATGTGCCCAAGGTAGGCGAGCTCTGCAGTTCAGAAGATGCATACATAATCCTTTTGCTTGTTTGCATTATTAGACCATACCGGTCGATTGAATGTCTCGCCTGGCTTTACTAAAACATTGGTTACTGATTTATAATTTGTCAAAATGACTTGAGCATTCAGCGTGAGCGTGCTCTCGCTACGAATGTCAGCAATAGCACTTTCGCCTTTTGGAATCAAAGCACATCGCGTCAGTATGTAGTTTTGTAAAAGTTTGTGGACAACAAAACTGAATGTAAAATGGTTGTGTGGGACCGCCACTAACGATTATTTTTCTATTGATTAATCTGTCGATTATTTTATCGATTAATCTAAAAATCATTTTAGATTAATCATTTTCATCCAAAAATGCATACAATTAATTCAGATGGCTTTGCCTTTGACTGAGAGCAAGAAATAAAGAGAGGAAAAAAATGAATACGTCATCATTATTTAACATGTAATACTTAATGTAAGATATAGTAATATTCCCTATGTTCCTTTAACTTAAACCTTTAATTATATTGATGACAATTATTCAAACGTTGTGTATATATATGACATTCCCTACACAGACATGCTTAAGACATAATTAGATGAGGTATACATCCCAATAAGCCCAACGCGCACACACACTGTCAATCAATGTAGAATAAGCCCAGGTTCAGCCTAAACATGTTCTAATCAACACTCATTCATTGAAAATTCTAACAGCAGGCAAACGCACAATGGCAAAAGTTCTCCCTTCAAATAATAACACGTTGGTAATTTGTTTCATAAACATGAATAAACTACACTTATTAAGGGGCCGATCACACAGAACCGCGTCTTTTCTTCCGTTGATGAGTGGGGCTGTTGAGCAGTTGAAATATTGTAACTTTTATGAGCGGTCATCGTTCAATTGCATCAAAAGAAAGCAACTCGGCACAGGCGCGCTGTACCATAGGAAAACAATGGTAAAGTGGACGGTGCGTTTTACAAAAATGCTCGGCCTACTGTGTTTTTGCCTTTTCTGGTGATCCATCTTCCAGAATAGCACCTGTATGCTTTCATTTCAGGTGTTTGTGCAGGTAATGCTGCTGTGGACATTAGACATTTTGCACAGCGAACAAAGGGCCGTTTTGTTGTCTGCTAATTTAAAAAACCCTTTACATCAGGGGCGGATTTAGTCATTTTGAGGCCACAGGCATATCTTTAGAAAGTCTTTATTTATGTAAAGGAAAACACAAAATTCAGGCACCAGGTGACTAGCAGGCTTTTATTGGCAGGCATTGCCAGGCAACATTAGGTTACCTTAAGATTAGTTAGCAAACTAGCACATTACTTGGTGGTTCACAACTTATTTGGTTTTGAGAATTTTTGTTCAATCCTTAGATAAAGGAAGTAGGTCTTCCTTTATCTAAGGAAGACCCACTTGTAACTTATTCTCTTCACTAGTCTTCACACAACAATGATGTCCAAAAAACATCTGTCATCTGTCATTGGTTGTCATCATTTACTTTGGTTTTCCAGCAGGTTCTCTGATAGAAGTTGTGTATGGTCTTCTGTCTTCTATCTTGTTACTAAAGTGAGATGATGACACACAAGACAATTAGAGGTCAATTATGGAGACACAAAAAATAATAAACATAATATGCTGTTACAAATGTTCACCTTTTCTCTTTGTTGAATGCATTTTTTTTAATTTACATTGGTTGAGTTTGTCTTGCTTTCTCTCCTTACAACTCAGCTGTTGCGTCAAGAGTAATCAGAATAGATCTCTTTCATGGATTCTCAGAAGTTGTGGTACGTCATATGCCATAAGGCTATATTGTGTATGGCTGGGAGGCACAGTTTAGATGGCCATACTAAAGTTTGACCTTGCGGGCCTTGGCCTCCAGTGACTTCCTGACTTCATGCTCGATGGAGAGAACAGCAAGTGCATGTCCTGTGACATAGTTGACCTGAGATATGTTTTAATGAGTTTCAGTGATGAGAATCTTCTCACCTGAAGCTACTGTCACAGGGAGAGTGAGAAGAAGTCTGAGAGCTATACTCAAATTTGGATAGATGTCAAGGATATTCTCTAGGGGAGTAGTACAGTATAGTATATATAGTATATACACTGCGTGCACAATTATTAGGCAAGTGAGTATTCTGACCGTGTCTATGCCCATTTTCCAACTCCAAATCATATAAACTTGAATGCTTATTGGATTGAATCATTTTCAGGTGATATGTGTTTGTGTAATGAGGGAGGGTGTAGCCTAAAGTGATTAACACCTTTTATATAAGGTGTGCATAGATATTAGGCAACTTCATTACCTCAGGTAAAATGGGCCAAAGGAGAGATTTAACTGACACTGAAAAGTCAGAAATTGTGAAATGCCTTTCAGACGGATGCAGCACTCTTGAAATAGCTAAACTATTGAGGCGTGACCACCGGACAATCAAACATTTTGTTGCGAGTAGTCAACAGGGTCGCAAAAAACGCACAGAGAAGAAAAGGCGCAAATTAACAGCAAAAACCTTTTTTAGAGGACTTAAATGTGAAGCTACCAGGAACCCATTAGCCTCCAGTGCAACCATATTCCCGGAACTGCAACCTACCTGGAGTCTCAAGAAGTACAAGGTGTCAAGTGCTCAGAGACATGGCCAAGGTAAAGAAGGCTCAAACACGACCACCACTGAATAAGACTCACAAGTTGAAGCGTCAAAATTGGGCCAAGAAATACCTGAAGACGGTTTTATGGACAGATGAAATGAGAGTGACTCTTGATGGACCAGATGGATGGGCCGGTGGCTGGATCACTAATGGACACAGGGCACCACCTTGAGTCAGGCGCCAGCAAGGTGGAGGAGGGGTACTGGTATGGGCTGCTATCATTAAGGATGAGCTAGTTGGACCCTTTCGGGTTGATGGACTGAAAATCAACTCCCAAACTTACTACCATTTTCTGGAAGATACTTTCTTCAAGCAGTGGTACAGGAAGAAGTCTGTAGCATTCCAGAAGGCCATGATCTTTATGCATGACAATGCTCCATCACATGCATCGAAGTACTCCACTGCTTGGCTAAACAGAAAAGGCCTCAAAGATGACCGATTTAATGACCTGGCCGCCTTCCTCACCTGACTTAAATCCTTTTGAGAACTTGTGGGCCCTTCTCAAACGTGAGATTTACAGTCAGGGAAGACAATACACCTCTTTGAACGGCACCTGGGAGGCTGTGGTTGATGCTTCAGCGAAAGTTGATCGTGAACAGGTCAAGACGCTGACAAACTCCATGGATGGAAGGCTCATGGCAATTATTGAAAAGAAAGGTCTTTTTCTTTTTGAAAGGCCAAAAATGTTATTGTCATTTTGTTATCTTTATTTTTATCTGATTTATTACTTAAATTGAGAATCAACAAGTGAGTTGGGAAAATTCTTTTGGGAATTTAATTGCCTAATAATTGTGCATACTAATATTTGCCTAATAATTGTGCTTATATATTCCCCTGAGAAAGACAAAACTCACTTTTTCTTTATTAAACATTGAGATTTGAGGTTCAATAACATTTTGGATTGACTGAGAACATTGTATTTGTTCAACAATAAAATGAATCCTGAGAAATACAATTTGCCTATTAATTGTGCACGCAGTGGTAGTATAGGTGAAGCAGGTCAACGTGTCTGTGACGGTCTGTGCTGGTGTGAGTGCATTTGCAGCTCTGCGGTTAGGCAATAATGTTTGTTAAGGAGGACACTGAAGATGCATGAGAGTTCATACTGGAGAGAAAGGGCGCATGTGCGTCATGTTCCGGCTCCGACGTGTTTGCCGGAGCAGATCCCAGGCACTCTAGTCAATGCTAGTGATCACCGCTAAAAATACGCCGCTAGTCTATTTTTGCCAGATGCCAATCAATCTACACAGAGCAAAAAGCACCAGGCAGGAAGTCAGGGTATGAGCAGCGGTAAAATTTCTAAATAAAACCTCATGTGCCGACTCAACGGCACGGAGCTGAAGCCGGAACGTGACGCACGCGCGCCCGGTGGGACCAAGGTGTGGAGTGGTTCTGTCAGAAAGTAGAATTGAAGTGACACATTCTATTTCAAGATAATTAGGCTGCTGTACCATGTTACTAGTTGTATAACACATTACAATTTCATAAAGAAATGGAACTATATGGCAAACAGCATTGTTTTGCAATTTGTGTCCTTTGAATACACATTTTTCCAGTCATATTTTCATCATTCAAGTTTTGTTAAAAATATTGTTATAATATCGTATCAATATCATGAACCCAATATCGTGTATCATGAGTTGAGTGTTTCGTCAGACCCCTAATATCTATCTATCCATCTATCTATCATGTGTGTGAATGATTGGAGCAGAGAACAGATGATATTGATCCAGCTTCCCTCCCTTCTCAGTGCTTCTCATTATGTCAATGGAGTAGAGAAATCCATACAGCTCATAGGTTTCCATTAGTGAAAATCTCTCCCTTAATGTGACACGGGCTGTATCTATAAGATGCAGGCAAAACTATTTTGAAGAGCTCTTCTGCAGTTGACTGAGTTTGCCCTCTTCATAATGAAACTGTCTCGTTGTTCTTCTCTGACGCACCTCTGGCCAGCTCATCTCCACCTCAAGCCTCATTGCTATCTCCCTGGAATCTGTTTTGGCAGAGTTGAATCCATGATCTCGAAATCCCTGAATGAATTCTGTCACTGCCCTGATTTCTTTCCTCACTGTCTCGACTGAAACTTTGGGGCTGCAGGATCTTGCTCACTTTATTTATCTGGAACAACGCATTGTACCACACAATGGTACTTGCCAGAAAAGGCCATCTCTGCATCTCCTGGCGGATGCTTCCAGCTGTTGAGACAACATCTGCATCCCGTTTCTCTTGCATACTCCTTTAGAGCAGTCAACACGTTTTCAGGCAGCTGGTACCAAACAGCTTTAACAACTTCAACCCGACACTCCCACCTGGTTGTTGACAATGCCTTCAGTGTAAAGTTCTTGACATGTTCTTTGAGAATGGTCCAGCGGTGAACTGAGGAGCTGAACAGAGTGTAAAGGCGCTGCAACAGACCAAAGAAACTGATGGATGTCACAGATGACTTGGATGTGTCACCAATAACGAGGTTCAGTGTATAACATCTTGCCGTTTAGTTCCAGCACTCTCTTTTGGACCCCCTGCTTTTTACTCTGCATGTTACTGCCATTATCATACGACTGGCCTCAACAGTTGGAAAGCTCCAAACCTAGTTGTAGCAATCTCCGTGCTACAGAAGAGAGTTATTTTTATTGTCCGTACATAGCCACCACCGGGTGCCGAAGCAATCTCGGTCCTCGTCAGAACAATGCAAACGCGTACACTGACAGATGAAACAATAATCCTTGTCAGAACAACGAAAACATGTACATTGACGAATGAAACAATAACACTTGTGCTGGTGACGGGGTTTCTCTCTGACGTCACTGGCCGGACCCAGTCTCACTGTGGGGGAGAGCAAAACTCTCTCTTAAATAGACAAGTCTCATCATGCTCACCACCCACAGCTGCGTCAATCCCAGGCTTTCGCCGCCTCTTTTCCTGTTGTGTCAAGTGCCAGAAGAAAACCAACAGTTCTCTCATGTGCTCATGAATGGAGGTCTCACAATTTAAAATTCGTAGCACCACTGATGGCTGCTCATTGTGACTGAGGTCTGGAGTGCAGTCCATGATTACTGCGTAATATTTGGCTTTCTTTACTCTCTTTACAATTGCATCAGTTATGCACTTTGCCACAAGGCAAATGAGTTCATTTTGAATATGCTTGCTTAAATAAGTGTCACTTAGCTCTTTCGCCTGAATCCTCCTCAAATGCTCTCGCATGACTGGGTCAAACTGAGCCATCAGTTCTACTTGCCCAAGGACATTTCCATTGCCAGACTCAAACAACCTGTCTGAGTGGCCATGAAATGCAAGATTACGCTCTGCCAGATGGTTCACAATTGCAATTAATCTTCTTAACATCTTTCCAGCGGTTTACAGCGGTTTGCTTAAACGGCAATTAGATCTTGGTTCACCTGATCTATAGCTTTGTTTGTAGTTTCTGTAATGGATTGCGCAAGGTATCCATGTTTGTGATGTGTTCAGCAGGTTTGATGGGTTTCATGCTGTCTCAAGTGATTTTTTCCAGTTATTGGAGATTGAAAATCTCGGTTTCCAAACAGGCGGCAACAAAAGCACGTAACAATCCTTTTTTTTCCCACTGTATACGAGCCAGGACCTACTTGTCTTTTCTCCATTCTTCATTTGCATGTTTTTTGTTTTGTTTAATCAGTTTATTACGGAAGCCCTGAAAGGCAACATAAAAAAATACAATATTTTTTTTCTAAGTACATGCCTACATGATGAATTGATTAAAAAAAAAAATGAATTTGAAAGACCTTTCACTTTTATTGTAATCCATTCATGGAGGAAGCAGTGATTTTAGTTTGACGATATTCGCTTGCAAAACAATTGCTCAGCAAGTCAATTTTATTTGTATAGCCCTTAATCAGTTAGTCTCAAAGGGCTTCACAAGCCAAATAGTTTGACATCCCCTAACCCTAGGGCAAAGGGCAAGAAAAAACTCCCTTTGTTATCAGCATTTTTAGGAAGAAATCATTAGAAGGAACGCAGAGTGGGGGATCCCGCCTTCCAGGGATGGTTAGGAGTGCAATGGGTGCCATAATTGACATACATAGTATTACAATCAAACAATTTTAAAACAATTTAAGAAATGAATTAATGATTTAGTGTTATCCATGGTGCTTGCTGGTGGGCAGGCTGTTAACCATCAGGCGATGAAGGTTAGGGTTAGGCCAGGCATCCAGTCATGGTTGCAGCAATGCACTAAGACAAACGCACTAAGACAACACGTTAAGACACTATGCAATACAACAGGACAGAAAGAATTATGGTGTGATGGGGTGAGGTGTTCAATTCAAGAAATGAGTATTATCCATGATGATGAGGTGCTGGCTGGTGGGCAAGCTGGCAGCCGTCAGGTGCTGAGGCCAGGCATCTAGTCATGGTCGCAGCAACGCACTAAGACAAACACACTAAGACACTAAGCAGCACACTAGGACAGAGAAAGCAGTATGGTTAGATGGGGCGAAGTGGACAGGGAAAACATGTACTTCTAAACTAGTACCAGTCAGCAGCGGGGGTAAGCTAATGCTGGCTAACAGGTCGATTTAGCTGTAATGAGAGCTGATGGACACTCCTAGGCGCCAAAAGAGAGACTAAAGAGGTAAGTTTAGCTTTAAAAATGTCAGTCAGCTTCCCTGATTACACGTGGCAGACTGTTCCACAGATAGAGCATTCGCTTATCGAGCACTCCATTTCCTGCTGATTTGTTCCCTTGAAAAAGTAGGGATGCACGATATGGATTTTTTTCAGCCGATATTGATAACCGATAATTTCCTGCTTCTCGTGACCGATACCCGATAATTGTATTCTAAAAAGAAGTTGATAACCTGTAGTTTATGCACTCCTGAGGGTAAGAAAGGCTAAGATGTAGTGAGCAAACATGGATTTAATATTATATAGCGCTGACCTAACCAAAATCTAACTGACATCACTACTGTTAACACAACAAAAACAAGAACAGTTCTGAGTTCAAATGTTCATTTCTTTTTTCAAATTAAATGCTTTGTAAAATAAGTAAATGTCAATGTATTAAACACAGGTTACCAGTAGTAAAGTGCATCACTCACTCAATATAAAAATAAAGGCTTTTAGAACTGAAAGCCAATCAAACATTCTGCATACAAATTCTAAATAAATTAAATGCACTGGCATAATGTCAAATCAGACCTGTCAACGTATTAAAAACAAGTAATTGAAAACAAAAGTAAAGTCCATTCCTCAATATAACAATAAAGGCTTTTAGAACTGAAAGCCTATCAAACATTTTGCATACAATTTGAAATGGTCGCCTTTTTTTGTTGCTGGCTGGCTTGGTGACGCTGGCAGCCTTTGTAGTGCTGGCTTTTCCATACACCATCATTGCGATGATGATCTTTCAGGTGACATAAGATTTGTTGTATTAAAACTCTTAGTCTTTTTCCCTCCTCTCGGAATGCTTGCAGAACATGTATTGCAAATTGCAATTGCGCTGTCTTCCTCTGAAACAGTGGAGAAAGTCCACACTGGCGATGACATGCTGCTGTGTTTCTTGTTTACGCTGCTCTACCAGCAGATGCAGCGGTTTGACGTCACAAGCACGACAACAGCGTGCAGCACTGGCAAAATCCAAGCAATTTTCGCTTTGTGTTATGGGCTCTATTGGCAAAAAAAATTATTTAATTATTGGAATAATATAAATGTAATATTTCCCATTATCGGGCCGATACATTATCGTGCATCCCTATGAAAAAGGACAGATTTCTTTCAGATTAGTCTTGTTCTAAAGACAGGACATTGATCAATATTTCACACTATCAAATCGCTGATATTCCCCCTTTTTTGCTCCCTAATCTCAATAGCTCATTGAGAGTCGATTTATTTCAGATTAGTCTTGTTTTAAAGAGTAGGCTACACATTGGACAATGTTTCACACATATTTCCCCATCGACTGTCACACGATGTCCTTGATATTAGGAAAAAAATTTGTTGAATAGGCCTATCAGCGAACCATAGCGAATTCACAGAACCATAATGAGCCTAAAGGAGACCCACTTCAGCCACATAATTATGCCGTTTCACCATAATGAATTCCTCCATGAATGGATTACAATAAAACTTTGTGAAAAGTCGTTCGACTTAAAAAAAACACAAAAAAAAGATCTATTCATCATTTTTCTACTTGGAAAAATTTGAATTGTTTTTTTTGGGTCTTTTTTTATGTTGCCTTTCAGGGCTTCTGTAGTTTATTGAACATGTTTAAAAAACAACAACAACATATAGGCAGTAAAAAACAAACCAAATCATCAAGATATAAGCAACTCAAATAATACCGATCATGTTCAAAAGGGGTAAGAAGAAGTTGAGAACATTTCTAGTCCAACCCCCTTATACCATTTGTGCATTGGTTATAGAAAATGAAAGTTCAGTTTACAGCCATCAGTGTCCATGATATCTATCCAACTATCTCAGTCGACTCGAGCAAATCAACCCATTTGGTCAAAAGAAGAACAAAATAATCAGGGAAAAAACACCAAAACTTCAAACAGCCCACACACAAAACAAAAAAAAAATCACTGGTCCATCTCATAATTGTTCAGTATTTAGTTTTTGAAGAGTCTTTTTAGGTTCGATAAAGTACCACACGTTTTCAGCTCATCGCTGCAGTTATTCCACAAACTAACTCCCTTGGTTGTAACAGTGATGTTTTGCATTTGTCCTTACTGGTGTTTTTTTGAATATACAGGTTCCTCTCAAGTTGTGTTTACTTTCTCTCAGTTGGAACAACTCTTGGATACTAATGGGTAATTGATTTATTACTCTGTACATAATTTGAATAGTTTTAAAATCAACCAAATTTTTACATTTTTGTTTTTAGTTAATAATAATAACTTTTTAGTAGAAAATAAAAAAAGTTGTTTTATTTACAATTCGTATAGCTCTTTTTTTGGAGGCTGAAGATTGGATCTGTGTTTGTTTATGTTCCCCCACACTTCCACACAGTAGGTAATGTATGGGAGAATGAAAGCACAGTACAATGTACTGTATATAGCAGGGGTCGGCAACCTATGGCTCACGAGCCATATATGGCTCTTCTGGTGACGGCATATGGCTCGCGCACATTGTCAGCGCACAAGAAAATCTATGCAGCGTATAGCGGAGTAATGTGCGCTCCCCCGTCAACAATCGCAACCGCGAGCGTAGTAATGCGCGCTTGCACCCCCCCCCCCTCAATGAAATATATTTATTTA
>OMKN01081340.1:0-10056 GCA_900302345.1 Melanonus zugmayeri
TACACGAGGGAGGGGCAGTTCATAGCAGAAAGGGCATCACAGCTTTTTCCTCTTGGCAGCATGTCGCTTGATCTCGTCTTCTTCTCGTTTCTCCTCATCCAGATCTTCCTGCACAGCCAGTCTCAAACTACCGAATCACACAAACACACAGTTAGTCTACAAACTTAAGTCCTACTTGAAAAAGAGCAACAGCGTTCCAACAACGCATTCTCATTGATAATATGTACAACATGGTCGCCCTAGATATATCTAGAGCAGGCTTTCCCAAACGTGTATGTACCTTGTAAGCATCATTGTTAATATTGTAGTGGCCCAGGCGTTCAAAATTGATGAATATTTCTGTTCTTAAAGTGCCAGTGAACACAAAATCATCTTTTTTGTTTTGTTTTAAACGTGTTATTATGTCTCCTATGACCTTGACCATGTTTTTACCAGTCTCCGCCAACCAGTTTGTGAATGGTCTGCTGAGGATATGCTACTGTCACGGTGTGTGTGGATGTGTGGAGCACCATCTGGGCAGTGGTTAATGTTGGTGGCTGCGTCTGAGAGAGGGTTAAGCTTCTCGGACACTTCACAGTATAACGCTATAGTATGCGGCGCATCTCATATACACAACATCGCTCATACTCAACAACACGTGCTAGCTTAAAAATAAGTAGCACAAAATTGGCGTTGGCATTGGGACGCAATGACTACCTCCCTCCTTCCAAGAACTCTCAGCCCAAAACGCATGTTTTTTGTCGAAAACAGAGCTCCAGCTCTCAGTTTTCGACTTCGAGCTGGAGCTTCACTTACTCTTTAACAACAATCAAGATGTATAATATATAACCAACACTGATGCACTCTCACCTCCTGGCTTCTTCCTTCTGCAAGTCTCTCCAGCTGCTCTCCATAAACCTCAAGGCATAGTCGCTCTCTTCCTTGTATCTAGGTTGAGGAGAACAAAGCATGTTACTGACGAGGCCACTGGGTGAATAACACAATGTGATCAGGCTGACATTGGAGAAGCTAATAATTGGGACTAAAGCGGCGGGCGGTAGTAGTTACTTGGAGCGATCGTAGCCAAATATTTCCCTGATGTGTTTGGACACTTCCTCCTGCTCACTGTCCTCGTGGTCGATGAAGTCGTCCATGTCTGGGTCATACTCATCTTCTTCGTCCTCGTACTTCCTCTTGTAGGCGGAAGTGATCGGCGGAAGCTTTGGAGCTGCAAGGAAAACGGTGTTCATTTGAACACGCATTAGTTGACGCAATATGCGAGATAGTCAAATGCGCTGACACAAGTTAACGTGCATATTGAAATGTTAACCCACTTTTGATTGCTTGCTTTGATTGTTCTCTGCCTCACTTTTAAGTCACTTTGGATAAAAGCTAAATGCTAGATGCTAAATGGCTGACAACACGCTGCTGAAGTTCATTCATACTGAGAGTCACCCAAACCACCCAACTATACATGGACAAATACATCCTTATACATTTCATATTTCAGACATGTGTTTTTCACACTCCCAGCAAAAGCCACAATTTAGACAAACACACAAGAATGTTCTCCAGCAGTATCTGTACCTGCCGGTCTCGCCACTGATCCATATGGCACAGCTACTGGTCTTGCTGCCATTCCAGGCCTCTGTGGCATGCCTGGTCGGGGCGGTCCACCGGGTCTAGGAGGTCCACCAGGTCTAGGAGGTCCACCTGGTCTGGCTCCACTCACCGAAATGGTCTCAGAGACCACGGTACACTTGGGTCTTCCAGGCCCCGAGCCGGGATTGAGGGACGGTCTACCTGGTGCCGGCCCTGCGTTACCCGGTCGGCCGAGTGCACTCCCAGGCCTGCCCCCACCTTGAGAAGGACCCTGGAGGCCGCTGCCCCCAGGCCGTGCTTGTGCCCCACCCCCAGTCCTACCGCCCTGAGGAACACCCCCAGTCCTACCGCCCTGAGGAACACCCCCAGTCCTACCGCCCTGAGGAACACCCCCAGTCCTACCACCCTGGGGACCGCTCCCAGGTCTCACCGGAGGGTTGCCCGCAGGTCTGGGCGGGCCACCAGACGAAGGCCTCATGCCTCCACTGTTTGATTTCCCCGTGGAGTTAGCTCCAGGCCTAACTGATTCCCCCTTTCGGACCCTATTGTCCCCGCCGGGAGGAGCTCCCTTCAGCGGGGTCCCCTGGCCCGGTCTGGCCTGGCCGGAAGACTGAGGCTGAGGTCTTTGGCCGGGGGTTCTTGATGTGGGATTTGGTCCCGGTCGTCCTTGAGGTAACGAGGAGTTACCCTTCTTGGAGCTAAGGTCACTTGTGGTGCTGGATTTGTGGCCAGGCAGTGACCTGGGGGTCGGCTTGACCTGAGAAGATGGTCCTTTAGAAGGGACTTTGTTGGTTAAGGCACCTGAAGGATTAGACAAACTAGTCTGGGGTCTGTCTCGATTGCTTTGCGAGCTCTTGGGTCTGTCTCTATCTCGCTCCTTGAAAGAAGACTTGGAAGAAGAACTATTGTCCCTGGCGTCCGTCGACATTGATTTCGACTTCTTGCCAGACACGTTGGAAACCACAGACTTTTCTGAAGAGCTCTTTACCGGCTTCCCGTTTCTGTGCTCCTTTTCTGGAGCACTTTTTCTAGATGAGCTAGAGCTCGGCTGTGACTTGCTCTCCCTATCTCTCTCTGGCCTTGAGTCTCTTGAGCCTTTGTCTATTCTCTTAGCCTTGCGCTCCAGTTCTATCTCCCGAATTTCATCCGCTGTGCGTAGCCTTCCTTCGTTCTTGACAATCTTGGCTTTCACCTCAACCGGCTCAAACTGCTTCTTCTCAGCCAACTTCAGCAGGTCTGCAAACTTCAAGGGTGGTGGAGCAGGCTTGGGTTGGCCAGTGGGTTTTTTGGCTGAGGCCTTGACACCACTACCACCACCGGCGTCTCTTCGCGGCCTCTCAGGCTCCTCCTCTGGCTCCGAATCCGTCTGTTCATATTCAAAGTTGTCCTCGTCAGCTGGATCATAGCAGTTAACCATGGGCCTCTCGTCCACATTCTCCCCCTTGGACCTTCTCTTCTTGGGTTCTTCAACCACTGGGACACCGTTGTAGCCTCTGAAGTTGTCCTTGGTTCTAGATGCCATGGCACGCGCCTTGCGGTCAGACTTCAGTTCGACCCGCTTGGCTGTTAGTATTTCCTTCTCTTTCTTCATCAGCAATTCTGGAGAAAGTAAAATGCACAGCATGTCCAAATAAAAAATTAATCATTATCGTCATTGTAGTGTATTGAACAATTATGTATCGCTCTCTTGAATACCTTTCCGTCTAACTTCAGACTCTTTCTTCTTCAGAAACGCCTGCACCGCAGTAGAATTCACCCCCTTCACCTTTGGGTCCTTTTTGGGAGGTCCAGTTTGTAAGCTGTATCTCTTCTGCTTACAGAGTCAAGATGAGACAATCAAATGAAAACCAAATTAATTGAATGATACTCCTCTGTTCATCACATGTACTAGGGCAACCGGACGTCCCCGGCTGGAGATGTCCCTGGAAATGTATGCATTATATGATTTTAAAAATATATGAATAGATTTTTAAATGGCAAAGGTTCTAGCTTTCTTATGAGTATTATTCATGCATCATTGTTTTTTGTGGGTGGTTTACCAACGCTTAAAACACATCACAGTAAACGATTTGGGCATCATGTACTGCACTTCAATCACAATAATTTGACATGATAAGAGAATAAACGTAAATATGTCCCATTTCAGAAATAGTAAGATCAGATATTGTGTTGATTATATAAATAATATATATAGTCCGCCAGCCAAACTATGCTACACGTTAACGGCACCAGATTTCGACCAGGTTTATTCGTTAACGTGTAGGATACACGTTAACGGGACAAGATTTCTTCTGTAGTTTGGCATATGTCCACGTAACGGCAGATGGGGAGCAATGTTCACCATGAAAACACACATACAAAGCAGTTACACGTGTGGTATCAGTGTCTGATCAAACACAGTTTGATCAGTTGATCAAACAGTTGATCAATCAGTTGATCGTTGAGTGTCTCCCAACGTGTAGATCCTGAGACGCATGTAGACACATTAAACTACAAGTCCAATGCTACTTTCTTCACATCAGTCACATCACCTTATCAATGTTTCCATCGACTCACCTGAACACTGCTGAGGCCCTGGTTTTGGGAGGCGATCGACAATATGTTGTCGAAGTCCATTGTGCCTTGAGAGCAAAAGGGTGTCAGCTGTGCTTCTCCTAGATCACTAAAACTTAAGGCTGAGCCTCGCTTACTGACTAGCTAACTAACTACTACTTACTAGCCAGCTTACGAGCTGTCAATACTCGGCCTCAGAGACCGACACAGCTCCGGTATTGCAATGTGATCGACAAATTAGGCCTAAATAATAACACATTTGGTTATTTAAGCCCCCTTGGATGGCGGGCGTGTGTAATTATCGAATTACAGTGGCGATCAGGCAAGTAAATACAGACTCAGCAGTGGGCTGAAGGGGTTTTATCAGTAGGGTACACTGTGGAGTCGGTCGAATCAAATACCGGACTGGAGTTCTTCCGGGACCGAGCCCCTGGCATTGGATGACCCGATAAATCACTTCCGAATGTTTTAACGACATTTAAGCGAGTGCTTGTCGGTACTGAAATTGGTAAAGGTGTATAACAGGTGAAAGGGGAAAGCAACCAAGAATGAGAATAATCTACACAATGATCTGTATTCTTCCACCGGTGTTGACCCGATCCGTTTAGTGGCTGCGCTCCGGGTTTTACAGACAGCCTGAGCTGCGTGGCGTAGATGTGACGTATTCCGGTGTGATCTTTTTTTTTTATTTACAAACTTTTTTCACCATTTCCACCGGTATAGTTTTTATTTTTACACACGTATTTTATTATTATTATTATTATTATTATTATTATTATTATTATTATTATTTATGTTTAGTTATTTATTGTATTTTATTGTTTTGTTGTTTGTTGTATTATGGTTATTGTAAATTCAACACAGAGTAGACATAAAACATAAAACACAATTCCAACGTCGTCCATCTTGGGACACCAATTCCCAACATGCAGCGCGAACGCGTGCACTACAGCTGCATGGAGAGGGCCGCCGGGTAGTGTAGTTTTTCCGTCCCGTCCTACCATTTTCCATATGCTGCTTCGCGAGGTTTTTTGCATGGGCGGGCTGTGCGTGTGTGTGTGGCTACATTTCCTCAGCGAGACCTGCTAAACGATATTGCTATGAAATCAGCATAAAAGGTAACAAAATACGTCCAATAACAATAAGAGCAATGTGTTACGGCTTCAACACTAAATAGATCGTCTCAATGTAACAACCGGGGAATACAACCAACACACATCAGGTGTGAGCTGCTGCTGCTACTTTTTTAACATCTGCATTGAGGTAGAGAGATCGGAGCGGGCAGGATTATTAATAATCACATTAATATCGCACATTGTAGGCGTGTGGTCCTCAGTATACTGTAGTTTAGGCAGTGGTGTGTGTTGGGGGATTCAACCCCTGCGTGGCTAATAGTATCAAGACAATAGCTGCGGCAAGTCTAGCCGGTAACGCGCTTATTTATTTATTTTTAGACACGGATACGTTTATGAGCAGAGTTGTGAAACACCAGCTATCTATTACGTTTTCCAGTATGTCGTGCGTTACACACACACGTGGCTCTTCGTCGGGATTGATTATTGATTATCCTGCCTGATCGTTAACGCGTCGAGGTATATATATGTGTGTGTACCGCTTTTGGAAACGATATGCGTTTGGATCCTAAAACGGTGACCTCCATAGAGATGTGGTTTTTTTAAAGAGGAAACCCACCAGGAAGTTGTTCCACCACCGTGCTGACTATAAGCCCATTGGCAGACTGGGGGGTTGTCGGTCCGAGTCCTGCTGCGTAGATTACCAGGGCCTTGCGCTGCTGCCCAGGCCGCCGAGATGTGAAGCATTGATCAACCGTGAGATCCATGATTCCCAGATCCATAATTGAATTGTCTACCTTCTCCCCATCTTTAGTTGCCTTTGAATTTCTAGAGGCATGTCCAAGAAAAGGGGCAGGTATGTAGAAACACAACACAGTATAGTATGTTGCCACAACTGTTTATGTATCTCAGCATAAATCATTACTACTACTATTATTATTAATAACAATAATAATAACACAAATAATACAAGTAATACATATATATCACACATAACATTTATGTGATATATATATATATATATATGACTTGTATTATTATTATTAGTATTATTAATAATAATAATAATACAAGTAATAAATATATATATATCACATAAATATGTCATTATTGTTATCATTGTTATTTACTTGTATTTAACAAAGTAATCATATATGTGTTTACATCATACATGGTGTGGTGTTAGATGCTGGTTTAATAATGATTCTGAAGTAGACTTTTGTATTATATTTTCCATTTATCTCCCTTCATTTTGTATTTGTGGTGGATATGACAATCATTTCATTTGTTTTCAATTAGTTGACAAACAGTGACAGTTATTAAGTTAGGCTGGATGGGACATATAATGAAATTGGGAAAATAATTAAAAACAAATGAATTGCATGAAGTCAAGACTACGCACACGCTGTAAACATATCCGTCTTCTCCTCCCAAGAAAGCGGAGCAGCGGAGAACTGAGTGACACATTAACCCCCGACCCCAACTGCATTCTGGGACTACGTATTCAGCACAACTGGCGTGAGAAGGGGAACCAGAGCAAATGGAAGGGTACCGTGTTGGACCGGCTCACCGTTAACCCCTCTCTGTTCATGGTCAAGTATGATGGATTTGACTGCGTCTATGGGATCGAGCTCTTCAAGGACGAGAGGGTGTCAAACCTACAAGTACTTACGGAAAAAGTCGGTGAGTGGCACGCTTTCCTCTCGGAGTCTTCGCTACTTTCTGTCGTGTCCGGGTTTGGTTACAGAATCTAGTTTGTTTACCAAGATGATCTGCGCACACACACACACACACACACACGTTTGTGTTAATGGATTAGTGGTAGAGATACAAAAATAACAACAATAACAAATAATATCATTACAACAATCAAATCGAATATTTTCAAGAGCAGTGTACACACACACATACCCACATGTCGTATACAGAGCAAATCGAAGGCCATACGTCACAAACAAGGTAAATATTCTTCTTCCTTCCGTCTCCTGTGATGTCTCGCAGTGAACAACAAGATCAAGGTGCCCCACGGGGCGGAGGAGTTGGTCGGCAAAGCTGTGGAGCATCTCTTTGAAAAAGAAGACGGGGAGAAGAACGAGTGGCGGGGCATGGTGCTCTCGCGAGCTCCCATCATGACCAACTGGTATTACATCACCTACGAGAAGGACCCCGTGCTCTATATGTACCAGCTGTGGGACGATTACGCCGACGGAGACCTGAGGATTCTACCTGAAGCAGGTACGGCAACAACAAATGAAGACGCCTGAAGACAACAAAAGTATTAACCAATGAACACTATTCAAAAACGGGATCATGGGGAGGCGGGATAGTAGTCGTGGCTAAGGGCATTTGACCCCCAACCCAAAAGCTACTGGGTTCGATCCCTAAGGCCAGCAGCCTTATACACCGGTTTCTAGGCGACGGCACAGCAGATATGCGTGTGCAACCGGGGGGGGGGCAGAAAGCGTAGAAAATAGATAGACAACCATCAAGATGACAAGGATTTGTTGTGCTGTTAACGGCGCTAATCGCAAAAGCCAGGGATGGAAAATGTTTAACATACCACGGGATTCACACCCTTAATAAAAACAGAGGACAGATAAGGATCCAAGTCTTTAAAAGGGCGGTTTGGAGTCGTAATAGTCCAAAAGGCAGCACGTCTGTGCTGTCCCACTTCCAACACAAAACACGGATCATGTGTCATAGTACAACATAATAGTGTGAACATGGCCACACAGTACATAATTGTAGGCATCTAGTGATTTGTATGCACATGGATTTTAAGGCTTTTCTATGTGTAGACTACAATATCCTATATCGGGCCTTACAATAGTTGGACATCCAATATCAATACCATTCATTTTCAGGAGTAGCATAAGAATCCGGTAATGTATTGTGAGCACTATTGTAGGCTAAGTGCCATCACTTTCCATATCTTGCCACCTCCCCATCCCCTCCCATATTATTATTATTATGCATTTATAGATTGTCCAATGTATATAACTAGAGGATTTGTTATGTCCATAACACTTTTATTTTTCAATAAGATAATTATATAGATTATATAGAATCTATAAATGCACTATAAGCCTAATATGGGAGGGGATGGGATATGACCAAAATAGGGGGGAAATGCACAAAACATGAACTTGATTCTGTGTCCAAACAAAGAATCTAGATGAGGTTTGATATGAATACATTGTTTGTTAAAAGTAATTAGTAAAAAGTAATAAAAAAATTACTTTTTGAATGTAATGCGAATATCCAAGATACAACTTTCCTAGTTTACCTATCTAGATGGTATCATGGGATAGTGTATATACTGTATGTATATATGTATATATATATATATATATATATGTATATATATATAGTATAGGCTATGTCCAGCGAAAGACAAAATGATGAATGTCCAACTGCCAAACATGTCATTGTGTCGTCATGACCGTTTAAAATTGGCTAGCCATCTTGTACCCATAGAAATATGATTGTCACGGTAGAGTAACTGTTACTTTGACATATTGTCATGATCATCGTTGATATTGCCAACATTTATTTATCAATTTATCAAAGGAAAGACCAACCAACACATTCACCTCTGGAAATAGCATTTTATCATTACATTATGCTTTTACAAGGAAAAATGCAATACAATACCGTTTATACATTTATACAATACAATACTGTACTCACTAATGTCACCACAGTAGTTCATGGTAACAAGACAATAACATGGTCATCACTCCTTCCTTCCCCTTCTCAGAGAACAAGCATCTGTTGCCTGCAGACAGGAAGCCTGGGGAGGAGACAGAGAGCCTGGTGGGTAAGCAGGTAGAGTATGTTACTGACAAGGGTGTGAAGAGAACAGGCCTGGTCATCTACCAGGTACCAGCCAAGCCCTCCGTGTACTACATCAAGTACGACGATGACTTTCACATCCACGTCTACGACCTGGTCAAGACCACCTAGAGAGCGAGAGACACTTTACCTCCCTTTCTCTCTCGCCCCTCCCATCGGCTTACTTGTCTCACATTGTTATGTTTTATTTAAAGCTTTCATGGGGATTAACATATACATATGCTGAATCGTTGTAAAAAAGACAAAAGCTTTTTTGGTATGCACAGCAAAGCTGTAGCATTGCTATGCTTGACTATTGTGCGGAGGGGAACACAATCTATTATAATGATAGAAAGGCTGTGGATACCTCACTTACCATAGTTACCAACAGCTACAACATGCAGTCTCGCTTAGATAATTTAATAATACATTATCTCCAAAGTAATAAGATATACAGTTATGCAAAGAAATAGTGTTGAAGCAATTTTCTCATTGCTAACATCAATGATTGATTTGCTCGATATGTTCAAAGGATAACTTAGATTTTGAAAATTTGGGGACCAGTAAGTAGTAAGATATGTAGCTGCAACTGCTATATTGCCCCTACCAACACAATATGGTTTTGTCCAAATGCAGGTATTTCTTTCTTTTTTATTTGTTCATTTTTCTTTTTTCTTTCTTCTTTCTTACTTGCAACTCCTTGGAAGACTTATTCTTTATGGCAGGGGTCGGCAACCTATGGCTCGCGAGCCATATATGGCTCTTATGGTGACGGCATATGGCTTGCGCACATTGTCAGCGCACAAGAAAATCTATGCAGCGCATAGCGGAGTAATGTGCGCTCCCCGTCAACAATCGCAACGCGAGCGTAGTAATGCGCGCTTGCACCCCCCCCCCCCCCGTCAACAATCGCAACCGCAAGCCGAGTAATGGCTCTTAAAGAAATATATTCAGAAATATTTGGCTTTTATGGCTCTCCCAGTCAAAAAGGTTGCCGACCCCTGTTCTACAGGGT
>OMKN01081343.1:4928-26563 GCA_900302345.1 Melanonus zugmayeri
GGTGCGCTGCAAGAGCTCTTGCAGAGCCGAGCGCACCCCCCCCCCCCCACCACCACCCCCTGGGCGGAGAGGTCCAAGAGGGCCCGAGTCTGCCTCTCCTGTCCCTCAGCGAGTAAATGGGGCAACAACATGTTATGTGCATTAAGGAATGGCCATACCTGTGCTGGGGGAACATAGGGCCTAATCTTGATGGGAGGAACATTTCTTAGAAATGGGGGAACATAGGGCTGTGGGAACATAGGGCCAAGTACCAAATATTTGTGGATCAGGATACACACAATGTGAATCGTCTTCCGTAAGTTACAAATAATAAAGTCCATTAATAACATCCATAAAATATAATGGGTATCTCCCCTGCCACCCCACCGTCACAGAAAGAAAACCCCAGCATTAAAGTGACGTTCCACCATCACCATGTTTTTTGTTAACTCATAGTGTGATCATAGTGTCCCAAGCTATCGGAATGTACCCAAAAACCAAACAAAAATGCTCAGAATAAACTACAGACGCGAGGACGCAGAAGTATGAGTCGAGCCGGACATTGCTGGAACTTGTTTGCATCTGGGTGAGAGAGCTTTCCGGGAGGCAGATATAAGCTCGGCTACTTTTGTTTAAAGTTTTGTATGGACTATGGATAACATCATGCCGTCTCATTGTTCTGTGCTTGGTTGTACAGGATATCGAGTTGCTAAAGCGGATGCTATCACATTTCAACTATTGAGCATTGTAAAACAGTGGTTAGCAGTAATGGAGCCCAACATATGACAAAAGCATATGCATGTCCGTATTTGCATTTCAATAATAAAGTAATGAATAAAAAACGACAAGCTTTTGTAACAATACACAATTGTATTTGCTTAGTTAGTTGCTTGCCATATCACCGCACATATCATAAAGAAAGCCTCCAGAGAAAAGAAAGACCAACATGACGTTGAAACTCATTTGCTGACCTTCTTCAAACCTGTCCGCATTTTTATAATACTGTATATCCATGGTCTGTAACAGTTGATAATGGAGATTGTGCCAGGTCCCGCTTCCACATCAGTAAAACTCTGAAAATGGTTTAGTAATGGCAATACTGCATAAATAAACATTGCCATGAACCTATTTGCAAACTTCTGTGCTGCATGTATACAAGCACTGCTACTTTATTCATTGAATGATACGCTGAAAGTGCACAAGTAAACTCTAAAAATAGTGGTTTAGTAATGGTAATACTGCATTTATAAACATAGCCGTAAAACTATTTGTCCATGCAACGATACAGGATTCTGAACACGCTGTTGCACATTTGCCTGCTGCCATCTCCGCTGTAACATTTCCTCTTCGGTGTATTCTGGCTCAAATAAATAGCCGTCATTCCTTCCACTCAGTAAGACTTGGCTGAAGTTATTCCTCATTTGATCCGTAGATTGGTATTCATTGCTAGCAGCCATTGTAAAATCTTGTGTAGCTCTTCAGGCAAACAACAAGGCAACTGAATCTCACAGAGCCAAACTCCAAGCTGATTGGTCAGGGTGATTTTGCCGGGAGGGGAGGGCATTGAGAAAGCGCTTGTAGTTTTTTTGAAAACCTGGAAGTCCCAGGAAAAAGCCATTTGCCGGGACATTCCGGGGAATGAAAATAGCCGTATTTTGATCCACAGAATGCATTTCTACGCACATTTTTCATTTGTAGCCTTTTGTTAGACAACTTGGAGACCATTAAAATATTGAAAATCGGTGGAATGTCCCTTTAAGCACAGCCCAACAATGTAATTAACTCTCCTACTCTGAAAACCAATTTAAAGCTCGGAAACACTTTCTTGCTGCTGGACGAAGAAAGGTTTGCCTTCCTCATTCTACTCAGCAGCAATGGTTGTAATTATTTAGGTTTTGGAGCTAAAGCTATTTCTTTTGGCAGGGCCTGCTGTAGAAGATTTCTTGGTTTATTTCACCATAACACTGGATCGAATTCCCGCAGTTTGTTTGTATGTCAATGTTGGGTGAGTAGGATGAATGAGTTACAAAGAACCCAAAAGCTAGGTTAGATCTATTGTAGTTGAAGACAGCAAAACTAGTCTTACAAGCACTATTGTCATGCCAGCTTGTATTTTTAATCTTAAAAAGTTTGATTTCTGCAATATCAAAAGTGAATGTCGAAATGATGACACATTTATTTTTCATGCAAATATATTACATATTACAACCATGGATTTCAAGAGTACCCAAAACACTAACATAACACCACAGAGACAAATTAGGGTGATGCAATGGTTGCTTCTCATTGGTTCAAATAAAAGGTCACTTGCCATAGTATTTATGGCAAGTGATGTCAGACAGCAGATAGAGTGTGCTTCAGCACCCAAAAGGTATTTCAAGAGTCTTAATATGTGATTGTAATAAAATAAGATCACTTGACAACTATAGCCAATGACCTAATGCCTATTGGTAATGATTGTACATCATGAGAATCAAGAGGTGAACATATGAATACATTTTTTCGTTTTTATAAAAAAAAAAGAAGAAGTAATTATCTCAAGATTATATATATTGTTTCCTCAAGGTAAACCTATAGTTGCTTTCTCCAAACATGATGATGTTCTTTGTCTGTGTAGAGCCTGTGGCAGACCTTCTATTTCAATAGAATAGACTCATGGTTAAAGGAGCAGTTAGGAATTCTGAAAATCAAGTTCTCCGTTATTTCAGTTAACCCAAATCTCTGATCTCATCATAAAACATCAGCAAAAGAGTTTCATTATAAAGTACACACAAATCATTTGAAGCTGTATAATCACAGATGAAATGACTGAAGCTGTGACCATTCCTGAGGTTGTTGTATAGGGGACATCCCACAGTAATGTCTGGCTTTACTCATGATGAATCATCTTACACAACATTTACATTGAAAATGACATGCTCTTTCCTATCTGGACCAATAATATAATACATATAATATAATAATATAGCCTACCCCATACTTTATTAAAACAATGAGTGTCCTTTGTTACTTGTATTTCACTCAAGTGCTGCTACATGCATGTGTTATTATTATTTAGTTTATATGTGTTAGATAATATTATTGCCCTGATGGTGGCAGTGTTGCCCCATGTTACACAGTCCCGGGCAGTGCTCTGTGTGTGTGTGTGTGTGTGTGTGTGTGTGTGGTGGGGGGTTGGGGGGGACAGAGCTCTATACACTCCTCACATCTTGCTCATAACGTCTAGGATGGCAACTTGTAATGTGTTCATCAGGCCAAGATGGAAGACAATAGGCAGGAAATGGGCTGTGTTTGTTTATACCATAGGATTCATGATTGTAGGATATGGTTCATGTACACTGCTATATTGAGGAAAATATACAATTATTACTTTTCAGGGTTGGTGTTTTCGTCATCTTTTTTTGACCGCCAGTGAAAAAAGAGCCGTGATCATCACTGATTTCGCTGTTTTTTGTTTTCGCTTTCATTCATGTGAAAGCAGAATGTTTTTCACCAAAAAAGTAGTGTTTTACCAAATCATTGTGGATGCATATTCTGTGATATTGTTACTTTTGTCTGCTTTATAATGCAGCAGGGACTTACTGTCTAGACTAGAACATGAATGGTTGCAAGGTTTTGCAATTACATTTACACGTTTAAAAATGTTGGTATTGCTTGTATTTGGCATTGGTATTGAAAACACTGTCAATCCAAGTTCAATTTTCTCTTTCTCAACTAATATAATTTACACTAGTATACACTAGGCACTGTATAATATAACTAAATATTAATATAAATATTAATTAAAAGTGTTATTCATTCTTATTCTTATTCTTATTGCAAATTCATTTTCTTTATTTGCTTGATTTGGCCTCACAAGAGGACCATAACAAAACTCCCTGGATCCATTATGGATGGGTGTGCTTTATTCTTGGTGAAACTTTCTAGTTCAGATATTTTTTAATGGAGTAGAAAAGTTACATAGTGCAGGTTTAAGATGTTGGTGGTGATGTTTACATCAGTTGTGTCAGAAATCACTCATGTCATAGATTTAACCATTTATTGCATTAAATGGTAATACACTTGGTTTGGCGGTATGGTTCTACTCTTTTAGGGTGTTCCCTGCTGTAGGATTTAAATCATGACATACAGATGTCAGATACAGCAGACCAACATTTTGACAACAGGGAGCACTATACAATCCCCCCATGGGGTACATCAGATACCTCAACCCATTGTGTAGGTTACATACAATACAGAGCAGAACCAAAGCAGGTGGAGGCTGGGGTGGTGGTGGGTGAAATCCAGCTCAGTACACTTAACTTCACAGAGAGTGTGCATGAGATGGAAGGTTTTAAGTTGACCGCCTATCAGTGTACGTGCATTTGATTGGACCGTGTTAGCTGATAGGTGGCACATGACTAGAGTGTCCCGCCAGAACTAGGCATGGATCTTCATTAGCTTGAGCTTTGGTTAAAACATACATGTGTTCTTTCAATAGTAGGCTAAATGCCAAATGATCATTCACATATAATCACATACAGACAGCTGTGATCATGGTTGGCAAGTAATACATGCTAATGCCTTGCATCTGGGCCAATAATCAATGTCAAAATTACATCATGATTCAGATCTTTTTAGAAAGCTACTTTTAGGCTAAGAGATTTTGTTATTCAGTGTCTACTGCCTATCATGTCCATAACCAAATAGTTAAGAAATAAATAATAACTAAATAAGTTTTCCCTTTAAAAAAGGATACCTGGTCCAATATTTTCAATATAGATTTTGATTTTGTGAGTATCGTGAAAAGAATTACAATTAGCTTGTCTGCCCTTTTTCAATGTTTGCAAGGCAGTAATCCTCCTACCACTTACCACAATATTTTCCCTTTTTTAAATACGAATTTGTAGAAAGTAAAGAAAATACTTCTCCACTACACATGTTATTTAATGAAATGAATACTATTTACAGTATTCATATTAGTAGTAAATTGCATGCAGCACATTTTGCTCCAATTTATGTAGAACTTCTCATAAAATAAGTAATTATTTGTGGAACGAATATGAAAGAATTGTAACACATTTGACCTGTTTTCACATAAACTGGAGGAACGGATCTCACGTCTTCACATGGTTATACATTTCTGATTCTAGAAGCAATCTCCCACAGAAACGGATCCAATCTGTGACCAGTTGAGCAAAAAGGTTATGGAATTGAAATGCTGTTTCAATTCTGTTGAAACAATTGAACTACTTTGAGTGGCCAGTCAGGACAGCCGTGTTTTTTTCTTCTGTTAGAATAAAGAGTCAACTTGGGTCAATACCGTGGCATTTGAGTTGTTGAGGGAAAAAAAAATATTTTTTAACTTTTTTGATGTCAGCTTTCTTTTTTTCTTCAACCTGGACATTTTAAAATTCCTTTACTGGAATTTCAAATGGGTCAGCTAATCTGAAAAACAAGATGATCACACAGTTCTCAGGGCAGCGGCGTGAAAAGAATAATCGTTAGAAAATAATTGTTAGATATTTACTAAGCTACAGTACACACCTGGAAATTAATGTGATCTAACAACGCTGTTCGTCGATGCCTGACCTAGATTACCCAGACGAAGGGCCATCGGTTTGTGAATTTCATTAAACAGAAGCTCATGGGATCTTACAAGGTAACCAGGAGATATGACTCTAAGGGATGACTAACGTTACATCTGTCCCAGACGCTTTATTTAACACAGCACTGCACATTCTACAATATTCCAATTGATTTATTCCAAGAACCCTCAGGAAAAGTGATGAATTGCATTTTCTTCACCTGGGATGCATATGTAATTATTGTGTTGGTTGGTTTACATTCACTCAACCAAGAACATTTTCATCCGTTCAACATAACATAACATTTTAGCTGATGAAAATAAAGTAATTGGCTATCTTATACAAAGTTTAAACAGAAAGCAAATAGCCAAACTCTGTGCCAAATTGGTTCACTGCCCAAAATAAATTGAAGATAAAGTAACTATTTGCCTGACTTGGTTTCCAAGTATGATCTTTTTTAATATTAATAAGGAATCACAAAATAATATCTAACTTATTGGTCATGAAGTAGTAATGCAATCTTTGCGTTCTGCTTTTTACACTTATCATATTTGTCAGGGCTGGGTCGGGTGTACCCCCGAGCAGAACACTCGACACAGAGTTGAATCAGGGAAAGTCCGTTTATTGTTGAGAGAATGGAAATACAGAGGATGATGAGTGTAGCCGGATCGGATGAAGGAAGCGGGAGCGGATGAGTAGTGATGGGATGGCGGCAGGCAGGCGGGGACGGGATGCGAGCAGGACAGCGGGGTTGAGGGAAGGCAGGCGAGGACAGGAGGCGTCGGACAGGCAGGAGCAGGAACACCGGGAAGGGAAGCAGGAACACAGGGGGTTAGCTCGACGCAGACGGACAAACGAATAACACTGAGGTTCAAAAGAACGTAGCAAGTAGCGAGGAGTCTTGAGAGTAGTTACCGCGGGTAGCTGAAAAAACACTCGGACGAGGAGCAGGTGAGAAGCCGGGGTTTATATGCCAGGAAGGTGATGGGTGATGATGAGCAGGTGCGTCGGAAAAACGGGAAGTGAGAGGCGGAGACAACCAATTAAGGTCGTCACGAGTCGGCGCGCGCTAGGACCCAGCGCCGATCATGACAATATTACTTAGCCCCAGGAAGATATAGCATCTTATTTTCTGCTGTGAGTAGTTTTCATACTTTTTTTCTTACTTTCACATCACCAGCAAATCACCACATTCCATCAGGAAATGTTGTCATACTTTCATTATGAGAAAAAGTAAATTCTTTGAAAAATAAAGTTCACGTTCAAGAGTATCAAAAGGTTCAATAGAAGTTCAGTAAAATATCTAATTAGAACATTTAATGAGATTTCTCCAGTGAATGGCTTGAACCGAGTGGTTTCATCACTGATACTGATAACAATGTGTCACTAGAATGCCGTGATTTAAAAGGCCTGCTTGTCATAGGCGCGGCTGGCAGAGCGACTATATGAAAAGAACACATTCAAACTTGGAAAAAGCACAGGCTGAATAATTTTCTGGTTCATTGGCTCCCATATATATAGACCGATGAGAAACTCACATCTGAAAAATGTATTCAGCTATTGGACTGAAGCCAGTGAGTCATTTACCTTGACTTGAAAATAAACTTACAAATGTTAGTATTACTTATCAGGAGAAATGAACATAAACCCTTCTAACTAATTCCACAGTTTTATACCAATAACACTGACACCAGTGGTAACCTTTTTTCTCCAGTTTTATTTGTAATTACCTCCACCAAGTTTTTGCCCCGTCTGTGTGTCAGTCTGTGTATGTGTGCGGGATATCTCAAAAGGTTGAGCACGGATTTGCACCATATCTGGTGGGTAGGTTGGTTACGGGCCAAGTAAGAAGTGATTCACTTTTCATTCCAGTCGGCCAAAAGGGCGTCACAAAAAGGTGCATAACCTCCCGGATTCTTTTGCATTAAGAACAACAATAAGAAAACAAACATGTGCACAAATGCACGCACACGCCCCCGCAAACGACCACACACACACACACACACACACACACACACACATACACACACACACCACACACGTTCAGTTGATAGTTAGATTTGTTTTTGTTTAACCCACAAATATAATACTCAATACTCATATACTCAAACAAATTCAATTCAATAATAATTCATGGAATTATTCCGCGCCACTCAGAGCCAGCTAGAGGGCCTTGGAGTGTGGGCCAGCACAAGTACACTTAATGACGCACCAGAGAGGACAAGATGCACAAAAGGACAAGAGTAGAGCCGCAGACAGTCAAGATGTAATGCTATTAAAGAAACCATTCTGAGCAGCACACATTTCTTTAATGGCTGAGTGCCAACAAAAGCAACAAAAGGACACCACTTCCAAGTTGCGATGGACCTAATGTGTTGAACTTATGTTCACTGTTGCTATAAAAAAGTGCTTCATCTTTAATGATGACTATAGGTCCTATACAAACACTGGCACATTGATGCATTGACGATAACTGAAGCACTAGCTAATGTGACACACTGGGTGAGCCTGGAGGATGACTTGTCATTTCAAAGTCTAGGCTGGACTAAAGGCAACTGTGACTTTGTTATCAGTGTCTTCAGGCTTCAGAATGATGCACCAGGCTTATTACTGCTGCCGGGCATGCATGGTAGAAGTTCACAGAGCAAAAGTACATCTCCCAACACCTCAAAAGTCACCAGAAATCAATGTGATGTCCTGCTTTTTTATTTTCCTTTATATTCCATATTATATCACTCATTGTATGTTTTTTTATGAATGCAACTACATAAGACACAGAAGAATATGAAGAGAGTAAGAGTACATTTTTGTGCTTTTTTGGATATGCACATTTTCTATATTTGTATTGCCTTACCATACTTGTGTTTTATATGTCTTTATTTCAATGACTCTATTTTCTTTTTTCTAATATCTTGAGCTGAGCCATTCTAATGGCAACAATTTCCCATCTTAACACAATTAGACCACTCTCAGCAGAGATCACTTTTATGATAAACAAGCAAAACCATAACCCATCCATTGCTCGTGGATAGTTACAACGTGAACACCAAATGTGCTTTGACAGCTCTGGGGGTCATGTTTCAGACGCAGTTTTACGGGCACTTGATTAGGGCTGTAAAGCCGTCATTAGGGACAGCTGTCTTTTTTATTTGCCGTAAGAGGCTTGACAGAGGCTCACGTATCTCACACTTGTAATCTTGTAGAGTTATGTCCAATAACGGACTGGCCATCTGGAGCACCGGAAACTCCCGATGGGCCGCTTGACAATTGGGGCCCGATGCTAGCCAAAATATAAATAACCCCAACACTCACTTAAATAAAAATAACCAAGTGCTGTGTGTCTGACTGGCCCAGGCGAGTGGGCTGCGGTTGGGTATTACATCTGTCAGCCAGGGACGGACTGGCCATCGGGAGATACGGGAAGATTCCCAAACTGCCGCTCCATTCCAGGCCGAAGCGGCTGGTGGACAATATTATGTTTTTTATTTCTCAATAATATAACTGTGTATATAATTGTCAGTACAATGCGTGCCCCCCGGTTTGGTTAGAAACGCGCAGAGCGCACTGGAATCTGACCACGGCCGTATGCAGACAGATCAGATTGAGCTCGGCCCACCATAGACATAGGCTGTGTCCCGAACAGCTAAAATGATGCCTATTCAGGCAGCCTTCGGAGGCAGGGAGGCATCAAGTCATGTCTCAATCAAATATTTACCACTATGACATTTACATTTCTCAGCCGATTTCAGCCTCACTGTACAAACAGTTGCACAATCCAAACCAGATCTCAGGGAATTACCTTTCACAGGTAAGACTGAACAATTGTTTTTGCTTGTATTTGGCCATTATAACATTATGTTGAGAGCTACCTAGTTGGCCACCAGTGTTGGGGATAATCCAATACCCCCATAGACATTGACAGACCAACAATAGAACATTTAATATAAGTAAAATATAATACAAAGTTATGGTGGTGATCATTATGATTTGCAACATACAACAGGGGGGCTCGTCCCTAAACATAGTAGATCCTTCTGTTCTAGTGGAGTGAGCCCCTTAGTTTTACCTCCTGTGAATGATTACATTAGCGTCTTACTCAAAGAGGCAAATTATTGAATTGGTGAGACAGAGAGGACAATGGTAGGGAGCTATATGGTATGGGACGAGGGGTCCCTGCTTGTCTTTGTGATGAGCAGCTGCTGAGTCAGTTCCTGTGTTGTGCTCACGCTGTACCAGGGCAAGAAGCATGACAATGGGCTTTCTCGTAGCAGAACAAGTAGACAGCTGGATAAGGATACAGAAAAGCTACGTAAGGATTTTACCGTTACAGTCGGTACACTGTAGATGCTGAGCAAAGGTCTGTCCCCAAAAGGAGGCAGGGGCAGCAACTGTGTAACTGTATAAAGAAACTTAACATGTATCTGTCCTGGGTGTGATAAGAACTGTTTATAAGCCTGCACTCAGTAGGAGTCAGGCAGTTGCTTCATGAACTAACTCAGGTTTATGTATCGCCGTTGTGTTAATACATCTTCAATGCTGATGAATCACACAATCTCGTGTGATTCATCTGACTCTGATGCCGTATTTCCTGAAGTACGAGGTCTGACGATGTCCTAATGTGTACACCGTAGTAATGACTGGGCTTGGGGAAGGTGGCTACAGTGGGCCCATCATCAAGGGATCATGACCGGACTGGGAGCCCCTAGGACCCTAAACCCCCCATGCCTCTCCCTCTCAACCCCATTGGAATGAGCAGGTATCTGTGTGTGTGTGTATGTTGACAATTTGGTCCTAACAGAAGTTCGTGACCCAGCCTCAAAATGCAGCTATCCCTTTGTAATATCCTATGCATAGTTTTTACATCTCACACAGACACACACACACATACACACAAACAAACAACCACACACACACACAGGTCCCCAGCGAGTCCACACTACCCATGGACTGAGTCCATGGGTAGTTGGAAGGTGTTTATTGGCAGAGTAGAGTGGCACAACAAGGCGAAAGAGATGCCCCCATACGGCGACCAATCAATATCATTCTCACTCTGCTGTTCACAGCCTCCAGTGAGGACTGAGGAGCCCAGGTAGTTTCAGCCTCTGTTCATGTGATTCACAGACAGTGTGTCGCTGGAGCTTTATAGCTCTATGTGTCATGCCCACGCCCCTGTCTCTGTGTTTGTGTGTGTGTTTCCCTGTCCTGCGGTTTTGAGTTTGTTGCCATTCCCCACCAGTCCACCAGATACCCTCAGACTTTTCTACTTGCGTTCCAGATCTTGCCACTCCCATCTGCCCTGCAATCACTTAATTCCCCTCACCTGAGTTTCATCGTATATCTCCCCACCTGTACCCCATTCCCTCATCATAATCTCTAATATATTCTAGTTCACTAGTTCACACGGATCGTTATATGTATCATGGACTTGTCATTTACTTGTCATATGTTTTGTCGTTTTCGTGAACTTTGTTGGATCCTGTTTCCTGGATTCCCATGCCTGTGAGCTTTTGTTTTCAAATTAATTAAATGATTGAACTGTTCCTACCTGCCTCGGTCGTCTGCATTTGGTCCTATCTGTTGTGTTCCTGCTGCCTGCCTTCACCCCTTCATGACAGAACGATCCGACCAACATGGACCCAGCAGACAGATTATTTGATGACTGTATGATTTGACCTATACTCTCATGTGCCTCCAAAGTCATTGGAGGAAGGGTCCCACTAGTGAGTATAAAGACGCCTGTCTGTCTGTGGCACGCAAGGAAGGATCCTCAAGGCCTTGGCTGAGGAATTTGTTACCTCAGGGGGCTAAGGACTTCCTCAACACCCCCGATGCTTCCTGGCCTGCTAGCCACCAGCATGCTAACCTTTAGCCGGCACCTCAGTTAACTATCCGCCAGCATGCTAACCTTCAGCCGGCACCTCAGTTAGCTAGCCAGCCTGCATCTCGGCCTGCTTCTCAGCCTGTTTGCCAGTCAATTAGACTCAGGTTCCTGAGCCTGCAGCCTTCCGATCTTGAGCCGGCTAGCCCGCTACATGCCGGTCCTGAGCTGGCTAGTCCCCTACCTGCCTGTCCTGATCCGGCATTTCTTGCACCCCAGAAGTCTTCATTGGACAAGTTGAGTCCTCTTTTGAAGGGACTCGACTGGCCATCCTTAGGGGGAACCGTGGAGGCCCCAGAAGGCGTGGTCATCATGGTTACTGACATCATTGGCAGACCCAGATACCCAGCCTCACACCCCAGATACCCAGCCTCACACCCCAGATACCCAGCCTCACCCCCAAGCTACCCAGCCTCGCTACCCATCTTCGCTCCACAGCTACCCATCCCTGTTCCTGACCTTCCTAGCCCTATCTGTGTTACCAACTTTCCTATCCCTGTTGCTGACCTTCCTAGCCCTGTTCCCGAGCCTGAGCTGGCTAGCCCTGTTCCCGAGCCTGAGCTGGCTAGCCTTGAGTCAGAGCCTGAGCTGGGTAGCCCTGAGTCAGAGTCTGAGCTGGCTAGCCCTGAGCCTCAGCTACCCAGTTCCACAGAGACTCAGCTGCCCAGCGCCCATTGGGCTTGTCCCCGGGCTGTCTGCCTGCAATCTTCTGTTCTGTTCATGACCAGCCCCCAGGCTGTCCGCCTGAGATCTACTGCTCCGTCCCTGGCCAGCATCCAGGCCGTCCACCTGAGGTGCTGAGGTGCTCCCAGGTCACTTGCTAGTTCACTTCCTTTGTCCTTTGTCGGATCATTATATTTGTCATGGACTTGTCATTTACTTGTCATATGTTTTGTGTTTTTTTGTGAACTTTGTTGGATCCTGTTTCCTGGATTCCCATGCTTGTGAGCTTATGTTTTTCATTAATTAAATGATTGTTCCTGTTCCTGCCTGCCTCGGTCATCTGCATTTGAGTCCTTATCTCTTGAGTTCCTGCTGCCCTGCCATCACCCCTTCGTGACACCAAGTTATTTTCCCAGCAATGACGACTACAAGTCAAATGTTATTATGTTGCTTCTTCAACTAATCTTGGAACAAAACAAAAAAAACACATATTTGATATTAGCCATATGTGGTCATAGATGGATGATATATGATCATTCCTAATGAATTGATTGCGATTGCACACACACACACACACACACATATATATATATATATATATACATAAACATGTGTGCGGGAACCTAAATTCTGTGAGGGGTGCTGCTGAACTTGCATGCACGCACATGAGAGCTGAAATGCAAGCACCTATTCAGGGCCTATTCAACAATCCCCTGTGGACGCGTCAAATAAATCTTATGACATACTTTACTCTTTACTAACAAACAAGTTACAATAGAAAACAATAGGTAATACATGAATCAAAGAGAAAACCAAAAAAGATTATGCTCCATTATAAGATTGCCCATTCAAAACGTGCCTGTTCAGAATGGGCCATTTGCTTGGCCTCCGGTATTGCTGCTTGCAGCGTTCTCAAGAACTCATCCAACAGTCCTCAGCAATACACCCACCAAGTGTGAAGTTGATCGGATGAACGGTTGTCGAGAAGATCGAAGGACAGACATACAGAGACTCCTCTAATTAAAGTTAGATAATGCAAACAAGAATGAAAACTTTTTTTTTTTTTTACGTTTTCCTGTGCCTTTCTTCTCCAATCTCCAATAAACCAATTTCTGATCAAATGACTTACGATATACACTATATCAATTATGTGCACTCTTAATACTAATTACCCACAAGTAATTACAATATAATGAAATATGTAGGCTTATGGGCTATTCAAATTATACATAATACATGTAGGGTATAGCCTATTAATATGCATTTTGCACTCAACATACAAAGTAATAACAAAATAACATTAGATTACAATAATTATGTATAGAAGGAAAAGTTACAATGAACGCCGTAACAAGCTACACACAATCCACTCCCTGCCAGCAACCAATCAATCATGAACAATAAAGATCAATACAATATTTTTACATTGCACATAAAATTCCAATAATATATACAACCAGTAGGAAGATGTAAATGTCTCGCGACTAGACGCCGTGTCCTCTTTGACTACTGCACAAATCTGAAATCCTTTTCTGTGCCATTATTCACTAAAACATTGCTATAGCTTGACGGTTGACACAATCACTACCGGAAACGTACGTAGAATGCAATCTGTATATTTGTATGTAATATTCCAAAAATATATAAAGCAGACATTATTTAAAGTACAATTTTGTGTACATACAGTATATGTATGTATGTACGTATATATATATATATATATACACACACACACACACACACACACACACACAAGGGCAAGTATGGGCACATATTGATTATTCATTCATTTATTTATCTTATGCCTCCAGGCTTCAATCAACACCTAATCATTTCAGGTTGTTGTTATCAAGCAACATGGTACAGAACATGCTTTATTAATTTTCTTTAATTACAGAATTACAGAATATTAGTCACAAATCAATACAGCCACCATTTGCTTATCATGCCATTAAAAGCAGTTAATATATTTGACTTAAAAGCAGAGCTGGAGTTTAAAGTCGCACACAAGCCTGCACTCTAAATTGGCCTTCACAAGAGCAGGTATGTATGAGAACACAGGTGGCCATGAACAATTTCCATTCTCTTACTTCCTATGAGCAGTGTACTGTCAGTTAACAGTCCCCGGAGTGAGAAGAATAAGAATACATTTTTTGACAAATAATTTGACAAAGCAATATGAAGTCACTTGACCAATCATGTGTGTGGACCTGTGATAGTTTGCAGAAACAGTAGAAACACAAAACAAGTGCAGAAAAGCACTGCACAGAACACCCAACTTCAATCTCAACTACTTCCCTGTCTATCTTCACGCTACACTCCCTGAGAAATACACATCGCTTAACCTTTCTGCCAAAACCTAGCCATGACCATTCCTCTTTTTAGGAGGATTTAGTCTCACAAATCAGATGACCTCAAATCAGGGTGAACAGTTTGTCTTTCGGTCGCTTCATATTTGCACTAGTAAAGTTTTCCCGGTGGTAGGCTTCAATGCTGCAACTCTGGTTCAACATCGACTTCCCACTCAACTTCGCCTCCAAAATCCAGACCGCCAGTGATGTCTGAGTGGACCATAGCATGGCTTCACCAAGTACTCCGCAATAGAGGTATTTCCTTCTCTTGTCCCATGACTCGTCCCGTGCTTAAGCAAGATGGGCCGATGCAAACATCCAAGGCAACTTCAATAACAGATCATCCAATCAGCCTTCTCCCATTACCACCACTCCTGACAGAGACAGCCACGGCCGCCTCATCAGCTTTTTCAGGAAC
Source organism: Melanonus zugmayeri (assembly GCA_900302345.1). Classification (NCBI taxonomy): domain Eukaryota; kingdom Metazoa; phylum Chordata; class Actinopteri; order Gadiformes; family Melanonidae; genus Melanonus; species Melanonus zugmayeri. The sequence continues at coordinate 19,785 of OMKN01081343.1, forward strand.
TAATGGTTTGCAACAATTTCAACAGTGCTGGCTGTTCAATTTCTTCCTGTAAACTCCTCAACATGTGGTCTCCATAGCCTAGCTCAGTGATTCCCAACATTTTTGGGGCTAAGGCACACCACGATCCCAGCCAGAAAGTAATTTCACACACAACAGATTGTCAAAAAAGTATCACATGGATACAGGTTCATAAAAGTCAATTGCATTATTTGTCAAATATGTATTATATGTAATGTAATGGAGCAACACTTTTAGCATTACGTACAATTAATCAATAATAAAGCAAATCATAAATAGGACCAACTATATTAGTAAGCTTATGTCAGGATTGCACACTGTTTGGGAATCACTGGCCTAGCTCCTCTGCTTGTTGTCGGATACCCAAGGATATCAGAAAGGATTATTGCATCATCTTTCTACTCCCACAAATGTTATAGCTCTAGCCTCAGCACTATGCCTCCATCCCGACACATCTTTCATTCAAGGCAGGGTTTCATTTCCCCTCCCTTTTCCACCTACAGCATCAACCCCATTGTCATTGCAACACGAAAATATTCCGGCAAGGAACGGATGATCATAATAGACCTCTCAGCACCATGCAGAACTTCAGAATGATCTATCAACTTCATTCCGAGTTCAGATATCTGAACACGTAACAACCACATCAATCTAGCAGGCCGCAGCGCCCAGCTGGCAAAAGCAGACATCATGTCCGATCTTGAGATTCTCCCCCTGCACCCCGACTCTTGGCATATTTTCGTTGTCCAGCTGCACATTGTACACGAGCCCAAAGAACTGATTCTTTAACCCAGACTCCCTGCTGGCTGCCTTTTGTTCTCTTTCTACTTGACTACTTTCTTGCAATCACCCTTTCACACATGTCCACCCAGAGTTCCAAGAATAACTTGTGAGTGAGACTTCACTGAGTTCTCCATCCCCCAACTACCTGCTCATGACATTCTCCTCATCAAGAAACTAACTTGAACTGCATACAGTTGAAGGCTGTAAATTGCTTAGTGAATTGTCAAACCAAAATATATATAATCCAATAAGGATCCAGAGTGTTGTACATACTTAATTTGCTTTAGTGTGGAGGAGGACAGATAAAGGAGGGACATATATTGATCTGACTTGATTCAGGATATGATTTGAGATGGCAGGTCTAGTTTGAGAATCAATATTATTTGGGGTGCAATACATGCCCCACACAGACATTAATATCACAATACCAAAGCGCTAACATTTCCATTTCATGTTGTGTCATTAAATACACAATGTCTATTATATGTATGAGACAGGTGGGACAGTGAACAACAAAATAGGAAACTAGATAGATAGGTAGATAGGTAGGTATGTAGGTAGATACATACATACATACATACATAATTCAGTACATCATTGGTGGTCTTGCTGGCCCTGTACATCAGAACATTACACCAGTACAAACTCACACAAGTTATCTTTTACCTTCCACTCCCTCTCTCTATTTCCACCAATATATAAGACTCACTCAAAACACACACAGACACACATCACACATTGTGGTCACCCTTGGTTCCCTGATTGCTCAACCATCTGCCCCCGGCTACAAATGGATAGAGAGTTATTTTGGACCCAGAGTGAGATGCTCTAGCTAATGGGCCATTGGCAGCTGCATTCACCTTTAGTGCCAGTTCTCATTAGTGGAAACCAGCAAGCACACACACTATGGCATGAGTGGCTTGGCCTTTCATCACAGTTACTGCCCACATCAGAACCTTCCACATACAAACACTTGTCATGGGGCTCTGTTGTGCTGGATGGTTGACTAAATGAATGAATGAACGAACAAACAAATGAACGAATAAATGAATGAAATGAATGGAAAGAGCACATGTAGTCATGTCAGAGCCAGGTGCAAATTAAGTTTAACAACCATACAAGCCCTTTCTATATGTTGTTGCTTTCCAAATGTTTCTGATACATAGGCTATAATAGGATGGCATATGCACAACACTACTTTCCCCTGTGGAGAAATGTTGATGAGGTATTCATAAGAATGGTGATTAGTCACAATTACCCTTTAACTCAAAATATACAGTATATTATACAGATTATCACATAGATGTCAATCTTAAATGTTAGTGTGAGCGTTTGTGGCTCATTTCCAGGGTTGATCAATACTCAGGTAGGCCTGGGGTGGTTTTACTGTCTTTTTATTGCTCACAACAACGGGACACCAAGTGCCCAACGCTAAGCAATCTTTCACCGCTAATACAATGACAACCAACCAGATCCAGGAGCTCGTTGACATGAGGCATTGGATATGCGTCGAATCTTGACACACTGTTCACCTCGTGATAGTCAACACAGAAGCGAATAGACCCATCGGACTTGCGAACAAGCATGATGGGGCTAGACCAGCCACTGTGCGACTCTTCTATCACCCCCATTTCCAGCATGGCCTTCAATTCCTCCTTCACAATTTTACGCTTATGTTCAGGCAAAGGGCCTCAATGCGGTGATCAATGAGCGTGTGGCCCAGCAACGGAGAGAAGACAGAGTCAGCAAAACGCTGTTGCAACTCAGCGACCTCAACTACCTCACGAGGAGAAAGGTGTCTATCACAGGGGACCGGGGTGGATCGGTTCGATTTTATGACCTCCGGACCCAGCGCACCTTCCTGAATTACAGACGTTGCCAGCGCAACTGGGCGCACCTCATTCCAGAGTTCGAGGAGGTTGAGGTGATGAATTCCCCCCTGTCGGAATGCGTAACCTCATGCGTCCCCAACCCGCCGTGTGACCACGAAGGGTCCTTGCTGAGTACCTGGGCCTGGAGCAAGTTCTCACATGAAATCTGCCCCAGTGCATGGAGTTTTGCTCGCAGGTCTATGGCGTATTGAATCTCATTTTTGCTGGTGCTTGGACCTTCCTCCCAGTTTTCTTTAATAAGGTCCAAGACACCGCTAGGTTGTCTACTGAACAATAACTCAAAGGGGCAAAACCCCGTGGAGGCCTGAGTTACTCCCGCACTGCAAACAACAGAGGGTCGAGCCATTTATCCCAATTGCGACTATCTTCGTGCCTCCGCGGTAATTTCAAAAATGTCCAAGAAGGCCTGGATATCATCTCCAGGTGCCATCTTGGGTAAGGCAATGTTCAATGCGTTCGCCGAACCCCTGGGACTGATCTGTTCTGTCCCGGGAGTCAGTGAGGCTAGAGCAGTGCAGGAGCTCATGAAGCATGCTTATATGGCTACGTAACAAACAAGCCGTGGAATTTTGAGGATCTCCTTGGCTGATCCCTCGCACACGGAGTAGGATCTGATATCACCGGGGGAGAGCAAACAGACATATAGTAGACGAGTATAAATACTATGATTCTAATCATGTTCACCACCCACAGCTGCATCTAGCCTGGGAATTAGCTGCCCCGCCCCCCCGATGCCAAGCCACGCCCCCTTCACCTCCACAGTCAGTCACTCCCTTTGCATATTGCTCCCACACACACACACACACACACACACATTCAACCACAATCACAGAGCTTGCATTAGACATCAAACCTGAGGTCCCTTTCATTTGCGTTGTCATGGTAACTCCTATTTGTCACTATTTCAATGGTCTTTGTAGCTGCTGTGTCTGTCTTTGTCTTTGTGTGTGTGTGTGTGTGTATGTTTCACACAATTATAGTTTGTTTTATTACTACATTACATCCCATATACTACGGGGTACTGGGCTATGGATATTTGGTATACTTTTTTGGCCACACATTCTTTTGTTTTTGTTTGGATTAACCTTATGAGAGGGTCCATGTGCACCGCTGGCACTAATAGCCTCTAAGTACACTATTTAAAAGACCACAGAGTGGAGCTGCGGTCTTCGACACTACTCTACTGTTCTACTGTTTTTCTGTTATTAAAATAAATTATTAAAAACATTTCACACACTTTTCCTTTTATGTTTGTGTCTTTTGTACTTCACGATCCCTTGTTCCTGTTGTGGTGACAATGTAGTCTGTCTGAGTGCTCTCTGAGCAGCTTGTTCCGAATAATAATGGTAATAATAAATCACCATCACATGAACACTTGCAGATTTGTGTAGCAAACTATTTGATGGGATTACATTCATCCAGTATTGTACATCCATTTGACATGACACAAGCACATATTACATTTAAAAAAAAAAATACATTCTTCACTGGTTACATCCTCCTTTCACGTTCCCCTCCATTGATATGCACTGACACCCCCCAGAAAAAGGAAATAAAAAAAATCAATGCCAGAGGGCCAATGTGAAACAAAAGCACCCTGGATGTCAGAATCAATATTGGCATGTATGACAAAGACACAGAGTCTCCAAAGAACACTGCTAGATTGAATACGGAGCTCAAAGTGACAGGTGACAAGCTAGCTTCTGTCCAAGGCTGACAGACAAGCTAACGACCAGAGACCGTCATGACAGATGCTCTCCAACACGTCAAGGAAGCAGAGAACACAGGGGATGAAGACGACAGGCCCCACAAGTAGAAAATACCCATTTTCAGAAGAAGGGTATTTTCTACTTGTGGGGCCTGTCGTCTTCATCCCATCTTCACTCCACTGCTTCGTCACTTTGGAAAACCCAAAACTTTTTTTCTCCATGAAATGTCAATCAACCACAGATTCTTTGATATTAATTTGCCAGTATTAAGTTATTCGCATTTTAGTTTTTGCCTTGAACTTTTATCTTTGTTGTTGAGCTTTTACATTTAGCTGATACAATGCAAAGAAAAGGTTTCATCATCTGTCATCTGAAACATGCATTGGGTGTAAAACCATGTTAACACACTCACACATGCTGATTGAGTTATAAAGCGTATATCCTTATTTGGCCAATTGAGTCCCTATAAAGAAAATGGTCAAAATCGCAGAAGCCAATGGTCCTGCCTGCAGTCCTTCCTTGGGCACCAGTGCTACAAAAAACATCCACAGTCAGCAGCTGTTGCTCCAGTGGTTCAGTCCTGAGTGTCGGTACAGAGAATGTCTTGTGTTGTCCCTATCTGTAGAGGGAAGCACTTGGACAGTCTAGTTGATTGTTCACTGTCACGGTGTTCTCCCAGGAGGATGCCCAATGACTCCACTTCTTCACCCTAGACGATAGTGACAGGTGTCAGGGGCTTGCATCTCCATCTTCAGTCCTCCGCCGGCAACATCCCCCTCAGCCCTTTTCTCAACGAGATTGCGGCAGTTCACAAAAATGGATGCTTCTGGCCACTAATGCAACATAGGCTACAAGGGAGAAATTGTTGAGAAATTGTTGGACCAGAGATTTGTACCAAAATTCTGATTCAGTGTGAACCGAAACAGAGGCAGTACAGTCAGTCTACACGCATCCATATTACATGTATCCAAATTAACCTTAAAGGTACTGTAGGTAAGATTTCATTATTTTAGTGTAATTTGTTATAAATGCCATAGCCATGCGTCAGCTATTAGTGAGTGAATTGCTCTGTGAGAATAGGTCGCCCCTGGTTAATCTCTGACCAATCAGGGCATCTCTTCCCTGGTTCGGGGAATCCATCTTGCTGGTCAATCACAGGTGGGCAAAATGCAACACTTCTTAATGGGGGAGAAACATAGAGAGGGAGGGGATGTTTTTTTTTCAAAATCTTTCAAAAGCTCTCTCTCTTTACAACTCTCAAGTCGTACCTACAGCAGCTTTAATCTAGCATAAATAGTAGCTGAGATGTTAGCTGCCACTTTCTTAAATATGGCAATTGGTGCAGATGCTTGTATTCAAAGTGTGTAAAATACTGTAAATGTATTAGCATGGGTGGGCCCAATGGGAATCGAACCCTTGTGACCGGGTTAATGCCCTGCTCTAGAAAAGTGAAGTCCATTCATCTGTTCATTGTATGGACATTGTATCTATATTCCAAAACAGTATCGATGCTTAAGGATCTTTATTTATATTTTGTTCTCAACTTTAATATGGTATGTGGTATATGGTATATAGATGTATATTAGAAGATAATCATGCTTCCTTTATTGATTAGATATCAGTTTTGATTGTCTGAGAAATGTCTTCAAGTGGGTATAATAGGACCCACACTTATCACTGAAAAATAGTGCAAATATGTGTCCAATACGATGTGATTGACGATACTGGCTGTAAAATAATTGAATCTAGGAAGGGTAGTGATTATTTTAAGGAATAATTATTTAGATGGGCTCAATGTTATATGTTCATTGAACATGTATAAGGTATTGTTAAAAAAGAGGAGGAGGATTCAAAAAGCTTTTGAATTCCGTGCCACAAACCAGCTGCAATAGATGGGGTAACCTTTTAAGAAAAACACTTTTTTCACTTCCAATGTAAAGACAGAGGTCAAAGAAATGGCAACTAGAGAAGAAATAAAATCACTTAGTATGGTGATTTATCAGCACCCATATTGACGGTCTTTTAACAGCCTCCTTTTCCCCATGAAAGAATTTGATTCCTTGCTGGGGGCTAGGATAATCATGCTGTTTCCAACCCCCTTAAGCTCATGTTATGATGAAGGCAAACTGTCAAGTGCTAAAGAGAAAAACATTACGGCCTCTCTTTTTGGGGAAATGCACCTGTCATTCTGTATGGGCAGCGCAGATGTCTGGGAGCCAAGCAGAAAACAGAATCTGTCACTTTTACTCTCGCAACACATACCTCTTTAAGGTGACCAAATAAAGAAGTGTATTTCACGCCTGTACGGGTCACGGCTTCTCACTAGCATGGACTTGTGGGTTGTTGTTGGGGGGTTTTTAGCCATTGGAAAAAAACC
>OMKN01081343.1:35445-50155 GCA_900302345.1 Melanonus zugmayeri
AGCAACCATGGGGCTTTCCCTGCGGTTGCAAATGTGTCGGGGTTCACCGATGCTTATGGTGCCTTCATTATCATGTTCTTTTTCTGTCCTCCAGGGATGCTCAGTCCTGTAGAGAACATCAAGCACAGTCTCCATTTAAACCCCGATAATCCAACGTGTCTGCAGAGCACTACCACTACTAGGTGCTTACTACGATCCTGCTTGTCAAGTCACCTTTGGTGTGTGTGTGTGTGTGTGTTTGTGTGTGCGTGTGTGTGCACACGTATGTGTGTTTATGTGTGTGTGTGAGAGAGAAAATGTGTGTGTATGTGCATGTGTGTGTGTGCGTGTGTTTGTGTGCACGAGTGTGTGTGTGTACAGAAAAAATGGACAGCACAGGAGAAAGGTTGATGTTTTAAAAAGAAAAAACATACTAGCAGGGTCGCCCTCAACACGTCATATCACAACTACCTTTCCCGAGTCGATTCTATAAAAAACTGAATCATGCTATGTAGGAAAGCAGGAGATGTGTATGCATGGAAATAATGTAGAAAATAAAGACCTGTATACTCTTTTCTGTCAGTTGGAAGTATCTCCAGTTACTCAGAACTACCAGAGCTTCATGATGATAAACATACGTCCAGTCAGAGCTCTGAGGAAATGCAGGTGCAAAACAAACTCTCCAAAAGTGCACAAAAATTATATATAGGAATATGTATTCCTGTTGCCTTAATTATAGAAGTTTTGTTTACAGTTACAGTAAGTTATGTTACTGGCATGAACAGTAAACAGAAAAAAATATTTAAACGAAATGCTTACAGTACACGTGGTCTGTTGTGAATGGAGTGAATGTGGAGATTGGCCTGGAATGACGTTAGATTCCCGGCCTGAATTATTATCCCAGTCCGCCCCTGCCAGACACCAACAAGTAGAATGCTATGTATCTCATCTCTCATTATTTGAACGATTCCTTATTCTAATAATATTCTGTATTATTATATATATTACCGGTATTATAATCACCCACGTTCCATTAATGTATTTAGGTAAATCATAAATGCCTTTAATTAGTGGTGTAATGGATCAGAGATGGCCCGTGGCCCGTTTGGATCAGGTGTTACGGTTCGGCACATATGATGGTTCACGGACCACTTGCAAAGTTGAACCATTATAGTGTGAATTACACTTTTACTGCTGCTGCTACTTAATCATTCCCTAAAACTTGAGACCGAGTTACAATGAAAAATACACAAGAGATGCGTGTTGGCCAATCAAAACGCTTTAATTTCACAATGTTACTGACAACAGTTGCGTGATCCTTTGGCTGAATCAGACATATTTGCAATGCGTCACATGGACTGACACTGCCAGTTAGAACAAAAAAACTATTTAAACATAGGAGGAGGGGCAACAGAGTTAGAAAAGCCACTGGCATTGTTTATTTCACAATGCCGATTCACCTATACATTTATGGAATTACACATGAAAAAATAAACAGAATAGTTTTATAACCCCTCGGCAAACTCAGTCTCATAGTAAGAAATTAATTAACCAAGCTGTGACATGTGCTTTGTTCTAATTAAACATTAACATTAACATAAGTAATATTCAAATGTATTTTGCTCAGGGGGTAATTTTTCCCTAGAGGTTTTGAGGTGTGCGGTGTAGGCCTAACTCTTAATAAACTAACTAATAAACATGTTGCATGAATATCATATACGATATAATAGTTTTGCACCGAATGGAATACACATTGATTTCTGTTGTGCTCAGTATACGCCCTGGCATTACCACCAGCAAATGGCATCCATGCAAGTACAGAGCCGGGCACATATTTTAGAGCCATCCGTCCCATACCCACATCAACAACACATCATCAGGCAAATGAAAGTCATTGAAATTGAAATCCATTCGGAAGACATAACCTTCTTGTGGAAGACATTACATTTTCTGTTGTGACTCCAGGGCATAGAACAATGTACCCACCCCCTCCCAACAAAAAATAAATACATGTAAATGATGTTGCTTTGCTCCAAGAAATATATTACTTACTGAATGATAATGCAGCCAAAACAGCGGCAGCAAGATACAAGCTATTAATGTAGCGTGCCGCGCAGAGGGGAAGCAACAGCACAAAGCGGAGGCTTCCCAGCTGGATGGGACTCAGAGTCGGGAGAAACAGCATCACAAACTCTGTTCATTTGAGATGTGCAGAAGGGGCTCTATCTTTGATATATTCTTTGCTGTGGGGGTTTTTTGCTCTGTATATATTAAGTCAGAGGAGATGTCTACTTTCAAATTAAATGCTGACCAGGCCAGCGGGGCAAAGTCAGCACATTGTCAGGTATAATTCATCTGTAGTTGGATAAGATTTTGATTGGCAAGTATACATGTAAAAAAAATGCACACATATTTATTCTTTTTTGCCTTTAACTCTAATAGTGTTGCTATGTAGAGCAGCTGCAAAGACGCAAAGATGCCATTTGATACTAATTGGATCAAATTAAGCTTTTACAGGAATATTATAACTGTGATTATTTTGACCATCATCCAATTTCATTAGCATTACATGGAGAAAATCAGAGAGAGATTTGTTGGTGTATTGACCAGTCACTTTAAAAGGTGACTAACCTAACAGTGCTATTGATAAACATTCAACTATAAGAATGAGCTTCATTTTTTTTATAAAACATAAAACTAAGTATCTGATAAAAATCAATGCTTGTATTCTTTCACCTCAATAGGTGAGATGAATACGGGCAACTCAGTAACTGCCTTTTGCCAAAAACAAGCATGTTCTTCTGTGACTCCTAAGCAGAAAATTAAACCATAATGCTAGTTCAGATCATTCATCATATTAGTGAACACACTTATTTTAAAACCGTAACAACAGCAACACCTCTGAGATACACCAGCACTCAACCGAGCTCAGTACGCTGGGAGAAAATGCAATTAAAAGCATATTCAGCTTGTGCGAAAAGGTGTAAATGATCATATTTCTCTATTATTCACATGCCTAGAAGCAGTCATTTTAACAATGAACGATGTACTCAAAGCACAGGCGTATTAGCTTTGTCAGATAGGACTGAAACTGTGGTGATTTGTCAACTACTTAGTTCAATTCAAACATAATTAAAAGTCGTTCAACTAATGCTGTCGTCTCTTCTGTTGTATTCCACAAGCCCAGCAAAATGAACCGGAACACTTTAAAATACAAAATGAAGACTGTATGAATTAATCACTATGTATATCACTATCATCGTGTTTGTTCAAAAGTTCATCATGAGTTACAGAATTATGTATTCTAGCAGGGAGAGTTCTGCAGGGGGAGGAAACTCTTTGCTAAAAGAACATTTGTTGCCATGGCAACCCATGTTACCATGCGGGTAGTCAGTATTCCTTGTATTCAGCGGTTAGTATTCACAGACCTGTTGTCCTAAGCCTCCTGTTGCGGCGCATCCCACATGTCGGCTTTGACTTGCTCTTATATGCATGCGACGACGCCCGTGTTTCTAAATCCTGCCTTTGTTTCCTCATTCCACCTCCATTCTGCAGTGCGAACGGCTTTACCCAACAGTGGGTTCATTTGACTTTACATGTTTTGTTTTGTATTCATTAGCTGGATTTTCAAATTAAAAACCAAGATGATGTCATCATAACAAGACCGTGAGGCCACTAGTCAACCCGTTCCCCAACAGCGTCCCTCCATCCATCTGTGGTAAGATCAGACAGGCCGCTGGAAGAGAGAAGTTACATCGTTTGTCACCACTGTTTTCATATTGGAACATGACGGATGTGCGTGGAGGAGAGTAAGTGTGTTAGGGATATGAAATACCCCCTACAACCCCAGATCTCACACATAATGCATTTATTTATGGAGATGAGTCTAAAGAGACAGCCCACACTCATCATGTGGGAAAAAAACCCTTGTGGAAAGAGGTGAAAGCACCAGAGGAAATGGATGGTGTATACATGGTAATTTGTTGCTCGGAGGTAAACACAAACCTACGCCACCTGACTTGTCCTTAATTTGAACTGGGATACACAAACAAAACAAACGACTTGTTCTGCAAATAAACTTTTATGTTACACAATGAAAATAAATACACATTTGCCATCGTTGCACCACCATAATCTGTAATAATTATATCAATTTAGTTTTTGCGTTGTATAAGGTTTCTGTCCTTTTCTTTCTGTCACGCACACACACAGACACACACACATATGGGCGGGGGGGACGCAGGCGTGGGCGCACGCACGTACGCACACACACACACACATCTCAGTGAAAAAGGGGAGCCTGTCTGCCTCTCTCATTTTCCGACTAATCTATTTTTGTCATGGCTGGCTGCTTGGGACCAACTTTTCTCATCAACTCTTACATGGCGCTTGGCTTTCAGAGAGACAGAGGGAGGGGAGGTTTGAGAGGGGGCTGGGGGGCAGTCATGCTGTTTTAGCGAGTAGGAGAGGGGGACACGGGATTGTAGCTTGTAGGTCACATTCCAAGCTTAAGGCCTGTGTGTGTGTGTGTGTCGAAACGATATGCGATAGCTGAGAAGGGACTGACCATTGTAATAAGATCCTTTACCTGCATGGTATATTTCATGCATCTCTAAGATTCTATCGAGCAGCGATGTGTCTCACTCTTTCACTCTTTACCTCTGCACACTTACATTGCTAGTGTGAGACTATGGAGCTGTTCATTTGTAATATCTGCAGGGCATATTTAAGCCCTGTCCGTTTTCCAATGCGGCCCCTACCCACTACCGCTCCATTTTGTATGCTCCCGCATAGTGTTGTAGGGTGTCCCAATTCTACAAGAGGTGTAGTGGTAGCACGGTTTTGGCCCTTTTGCAGATGCTGGTTCTGCGAGTTAGGGGCATGTCCCAGAATGCATTTTTATTTTTATTTGAACAATGGCCGCCAATGTGAAGAGCACAAATGTAATGCACAAATGTAATGAGGGACAACATGGTTGCAATAATGAACTCAAGTAGCACAGAAGAAGAAAAACACAAAGATACATACGCCCACTTCACTCTAGGACAATTGCTTTTTCAGATAGTTGAGTGGGCTAAGCCACTGGCGCTGGTGGAAGTGAAGAGGGCCCGAGTTCAAGTCCCATGGTGGTGAACTCGGGAAGAAGCTGTCAAAGTTTTTCATCAGCATCAGGGCAAGCCAACCCACTATCCTTTACATTGGGTCAGGGCTTAACCATCATTGAAGGAAATGTAACATACAGATTGCTTGAGTGCATAGGAACAACTCTTAATTTAAGCTGTGGCCTGCCTTTGCTTGAGGAGAATAAGATGGGGAGCTACTCACAGAAGAAGTATATTGTATACAGAAGAACAATATAAAGACAGGGTAGAGCTTCAGTTTTAGTTTAGCTGTCCCACATAGTCAATTACAATTCTCCAGATTGAATGGGAGTATAATTTGCTCCTGAACTGAGAGTACAATTATCCAGCACTTGGAATAAATACTGAAAATCTGACACAAGTCTCACCATAGGTGGGCTTTGATTATTGTCTTTTCCCTGATTATCAGCTCAACAGAAGATATGTTGACAGACCAATTTGAAGAATGTCTTGTGTCAGTGATGTATGCTAAACATGTCTTATACGTATTCACATTTCATGTGCACCCACCTGTGTGAGGGCAAAAACGTGCAAGAGTGCTACTACTGTGCAACTACCAGTGCTTGGTACACGCGCGTGAGGGCTGACCCCACGAGGACACCCCAACCCAGCTCGGTCTATTTCCGCGTCTGCCTATTTCCACGTTTATTTGAGTGGTGTACTGAAATATTTCTTTGATTTCTTTATTTTGTGGCTTTTCGCTTTGAGAATAGGCCTACACAGCCTAACATAGACTTTAGACTGACTCATGCAAAAAATGTTTACATCGGTTGGAATATCTTAGTTTTATGTAGATGCAAAGTAATATGTAACACACTGAACTTTCCTATCGGGACACCACCCGATAGGAAAGTCCATGAGCCAGCCAGTACACATATATCAGGACCTCCAGTTGATTACCCCAGCCATGATCTTGTTCGCGCTGTAGGAGTCTCTGCAGACCATGCATCGCTCGTCGAGTCAGGCGGAAATCCTGCTTCAGTTCTGCCTCCACATCGAACCACATCAAACCACATACGCAGACCACATACCTCAAAGAAATCCACCAGATTTATTAGGTGTCAAAGACGTCTTCTACTCGCCTCATTTCTTCTTCATGTATTCATCAAACGGAGAATGATGAATAAAGCAAACCCAACTGGTAAACCACACCTGGCGCCGGCATTGTCAATACAAAGAATCACAACAACACAGCTTCTTCCGGTTTTATAGCAGAACAACACAGCTCCCGTCGCTGGTTTCTGATGATGTAATGAGTGGTGTGGAATACTCTTCGTGCATGGCGATGCGTCTCAGGCAAGATCACAGTTATTCTATTTAGTGTTTGTCATGATCTGTCACGGAGGAGTGCTGGCTGGGCAGCAGGAACACAAGAGATAGGACCTGAGGCAGGCGGGAACAGTTCAATAATTTAATGAATGAAAAAACAAAAGGTCACAGGCATGGGAATCCAGGAAACAGGATCCAACAAAGTTCACGAGAACCAACAAAACAAATGACAAGTCCATGACAAGTATAGGACAAGTATAATGATCTGACAAAGGAAGTGAACTAGAATATATAAGAGAGTCTGATGAGGGAATGAGGTGCAGGTGGGGAGTTGAACAAGGAAACTCGGGTGAGGGGAATGAAGTGATTGCAGGGCAGATGGGAGTGGCAAGATCTGGAACGTGAGTATAAAAAAGTCTGAGGGCATCTGGTGGACTGGTGGGGAATGGCAACAAAAACTCAACAGTAGGACAGGGAAACACGTACACACAGAGACGGACGTGGGCATGTTAGGCCTATATATTGTTAAATTTGAGAGACATACAGTATAGGCCTATTATATACAGACAGAATATATTTATATTTCACATTGGTGCTATCATGACTGATTTCTGGCGAAGCTGGGATTGGATGGTGGTCCTGCTGTCGCCTTCCTGGGTGGGCATTTCATCTTGTGTCTTATTTATCTTGCGCTGGTGGGGTGCAAGTCGTTCTTTGCACGCCTGGGGTGCATCACATTTTGGTTTAGGAAGCATGGCAAACAACATCCTCCCTCAAGATTCACAAGACACACACACAGACAGACAGATAGATGGACACTAATCACAGTAATAGTCACTACACTGGACCCTGACCAAAATAAGTTGCCCAGTTTGAGTCTATCATATAATTGTATTAAATAGTGAGGGGAGTTTATAATAGGGAGTTAATCCCCAAATATCAATAGAAAATAATTTTGCAACTGACTCCCCAAGCTGTTGAGAAAGTAGACGGCTGCCGACTGGCAGTTTGGATCTTGATGTGATGTGTTGAGGGGACATGTGGCCCATATGTGAACACATGAAAGCACACACAGAAGAAAGTAAATAACATGTGAAAGTGGTGCATTTATAATGTGACGGCCCTAGCGCCCTTTGCCTTGGTTCTGTGTAGTGTGTGTGTGTGTGTTAGGTTATTTGGAAGGCCCTTGGCTGGGTGAGCTTAAGTGCCATTTTTTGGGGGGGTTTAGCCCCAACAACCTCATGTTTGGCCATACTGTGGGGTCCCTTGGTTCTTTTACAGGATAATTGGAAAGAGGCACAACCACTACAAAATCTTATTGAATATGTCAACGGTTTTAGGTATAGGCTTTATAAAGCACAGAAGTGGCTAAGAACAAGTTGGCTTGTGTTTTCATCTTGCACAGGGCAAGATGAAAACACTTTATGATCGCCAGGTTGAGGATCTTATTTTTCTCCCAGGGGATCAGGTACTTGCTCTGTTGCCCATTATCACATCAGGCAACATTTTCTGGTCCATATTCAATGGTGAAGAAGGTGTCAGATCAGAACTATGTGATCGCTACTCCCAGTCGTAGGTCATCTACTCTGTCACGTTAATTTGTCAAAGCCATAATACTCTCTTGTACATCAGTCAGCTGAAGTGCAGTTACCAGGTGCCCACCCTGCATGTTTGTCAGTGTCTGTATCCCCTGCTGTGGTAGAGCAAGGGGGGGAGGACTTGTCAGGCTCCAACGAAGCTGTACTTTGTGGTCGTCTGAAAAATGTGGAGTCTCTGCAGAATCTGCATGGCTTGTTAAGCCATTTGGAGGTTTCAAAAGCGCAGTCAACTAGCTGACTTGATTAAACGGTATCCATGTCTGTTTGGCGATACACCTTCTCGCACACATTTGATCGAGCACAACATAGATGTTGGAGATTCTAAACCCATTAAGCAGAGGTTTTATCAGGTTCATCCAGAGAAACGTCAATATCTTGATGCTGAGGTTAAATATATGCTCAATAATGGTATTGCAGAGCCTTCTTCCTCTAATTGGGCATCACCTTGCTTGCTTGTGGCCAAGTCCAATAACACTCCAAGATTTTGTTCAGACTTCTGTAAGGTAAATAAGGTTACCAAAAGCCAGACTCTTTTCCAATTCCCCGTATGGAGGATTGCATCGACCAGGTGGGGTCGGCTAAGGTGGGGTGACGGCCCTAGCGCCCTTTGCCTTGGTCCTGTGTAGTGTATGTGTGTGTGTGTGTATATTTGGAAGGCTTGGTGGAGCTGAGGTGCCATTGGCAGTAATCAGGAACACCTGGCCAGTGTTCCTAAGCTATTTAAGCTCGCCTGCATCAGGGTGTCGGTTCTTTCACACCGCACCAAGTCTTGATCATGTCTCTTTTGAGTTGCCATTATTATGATTTACTTTAATACATTTCAGTTTGTTATTGGTAAGTTTTGCATGCATCTTCCTTCTTTGTTGTGGCCTGGCCCGTGAGCCTTTCATAACAATACACACATTTCAAGTGAAATGGTGAAGTGGTGGTCCAGTGTGAACATGAGTATTCAAAATCATTATTTGCAAAGTACAAAATGCTCCATGATGCATCAGTGTAAAGAGGAATGCTCAAGTGTCAACATAAATCAATGTAGAAAAAAATCAATATGAAATAATATGGGTACATATGGGTAATATGTACAGATGGAAATGTGTTGTCCTGTCACAACAACGGTTGGGTTTTGCTTTTAGTTTTGTAAAAAAAGAAAAAACCTAGCAAGACATTAACAGCCACAATGTCAAGCACGTGTATGAGTTATATTTGTGTCTCCTCTCTGATTTGGGGCAGGTCACCTGTCATAATCCAGACGACAGTGGGTTGAGCAGGAATGCTATGCTTGGATTGAACAGTTTAGGGACCAAAAGTGCAATAAACAACAAGAAGCTAAAGAAAAAAGAGTGGCACTACAAAGAAGAATCTAGTTTTCTGTGGAAGTATGTACACTTTGATCACTTGGTAAGAGATGGCATCTAGCTCTGAACAATGTTTTTAGCTAGATGCTTCCATGTGAAAGTGTGAATTGTATTAAGTGCCAAGTTAAATTGAAATGGTTCTGAGTAAAACACATAGTTGAACAGTGTAACTATTATGGAATGAGTAAAACACAAACAGGTGTAAGAACAAAAGCCAAGGTTGTAACATCTGTTGAACAGAATAGTGTTTAAATATATTTATTTTAAATTGTTACGTCCATATGTTCCATATGGGAGTTGCGTGTGTTTTTTCTCCCTTCTGTCTCTCTCATTTCCCGCAGGAGTCTGTATGCAGTCATCATTCCCATTCGTCCTTCCCGCTGTCAATTATTGTCATTCAATCAACTCATCAATTCCGCCCAGCTCTCTCCTGGTTTTTGTTTCTGCATCAGCGTTGGTAGTTAGTATTAGTTAAGGTATTTTGGTTTGTTATTTTCGACACCACTCCCTTTTGTTTGACTGGTCTCGGTCGTGTGTCTTTGTGGTGGTTTGTGTATTTGGAAGTCCTGTAAACCTTGTCTTTTACTTTAGTAAACACCCATTTTATCTTAGTCCGCCTTTAGTGTCTTTAATTATTCTCACAAGTGTATATTTTTAATTCCATTTCCTGGTCACATCGTCTTTTGTTACTGTTCCACCTCGCACCCTAAGTCCCTAAGACGGGTCGTAACAAATCCCCATGTCCCGCTTTGCAGAATGTGTGCATGCACTGGGGTATTCACTCTTTGTCTTTTTCGAGTGTCTTTTGAGATTCCTCTCCCTGCGATGCAATCAATAATAATGCAAACAATAAAAATCTGTTTAAATCTCTTGATTTTCATAGGGACATTCTCATACGTCATATTTAGCTAATTCTGTGAATTACATCTGCCTTATCACCTTTATGAGAACTTTGTTATGATCCAAAGTAGAGTAAACGTAAAAGACTCAAAGGGGTGATATTACTTATTTTTACAAAAATGGGGGCCTGACAAAAAACGTTTCGACCACTGGTCTAGGCCAAACATTTTTTGCAGGGAAATGGAAGAAGGATTATGATGCCAATTACAACTCAACTAGAATTCTGAAATGAAAGAACACTGTTAGACTACAGCATTAATAATTTGACAATGTTAATTTTTAAAACCAGAATGCAATTCTGGGCAAACGACGAATGTACATCTGAGATTTGATGGCTGTACACCTATATTCAAATGTATAATTCTGTTTTACTGTGTGCATTCTGATGTGTGGTACTGATGTTTTAATGTGTTAAGTTGTGTCTTAGTTCATCTGTGAATGTTGCATGAATTATTTTTTTGTGCTTTTGCAGCCACACCGTTGATGGCACTACTGGGATGCTTTGAAAATACTGACACAGTTGGTTAGAGATCACACACACACGCGCGCACATGCACGCTTATCTCCAAGATCTTTCCTCCGCAGGGCCCATAGTAAGTGAAGCCGCTGCTTTACATTTATCTTCATAATGACTGTGTCATCTCCTCAGCATGCTTGGTGAAGAGTCACCCTCTACACCAGCGGCAGACCTCCCACACTCTTCTGCCACAAAACGATTTTGCTCCTCTTCTAACACTCCACTATTCACCCTGCCCTCCATAGGAAGGTTACTTATCAAGTTGCATTCATTATCAATCTCCCAGATTGCTAGTAGCCACACAAGTATCAATTTTTTGTTGATTTGGATTTGAGTTGCCAAACTGCCCACTTTGTTGATAAATTATAGTTTCTCCCCTCCCTGCCACACATACCAACGCGTTAGCCTTCTTTCTTTACAAAGTGATACTGCTGAGATCCCTCGTGGGGAGCAGATGTTCCTACCCAGCCATACAGTGCTGTATCAGCAGTGCCTGTAAGGTTTGGGTCGCCAGCTTCAAAACAACCATCTCAAAGTCAAGCACCAAGTCAAGTCTTTGTACAACTCATATCAGCTTATTCTCAGGAGTTACAACCTCCATGTAAAGCAGGGGTTCTCAGCTTTTTTTCCATCAGCGCCCCCTCAGGGTTAACTTTGGCAGTACATCCCCCCCCTCTTCCCTACCCGTATTGAATGGAGACAGAGATAGCTGGGTATATGGAATTTAGTGTGTTATTTTAAAGCTATTTTAAAGTAGACTTACAGGTTTGTGCATAAACTACAATTTAAACTGGATTAATAAAAAGGTACACATTAAAATTGATTAATGAAAAAAACAAAACAATGCAGTAAACAAAGCTAGCTATGGGTTGGATGGAGAAAGAATAAACCTGAACTGTAAGTAATCCAAACGGTACTGTCAATTTTGGGCAATTTTCATGTAGTATTGTGATGTTTATTTAATTCAAACATTATTGTCCGGACACCGGTCTAGCTGTTGATAGTTTGTTGCAGAGAAACGTTGCGAAACGGGAGCATTCTCTGCAACAAAAGATCGTAGCCAACCTACCTCCACCTACACTGTGCTTCTCCCTTCCCTTTTGATGAATATCACTCTCGGTAGTACTTTATTTTAATATAATTTAATAATTTAATCATCTGTCAAAACATTTTATTTGATTGAGTCATTGGCTTTTCATCCCCATGCAAGGTTGTTATTCAGCATCATCAAATAGTCTCGACATGAGTGGTCGGTTGGTTTTCTTGTAGGTTATATTTGCTCAGTTCTTTAAAACAAAAAGCTAGCCTTTGCGGTGGCCTCTGGAAGTTGTATTTATTGTAATATATCTGGCTTATGGAGGCACATGGCTATAGTCAGTCAGGTTGATGTTTTAGGCTTGAGGTCCTGTTGCATGAGGGCACCATAGCTCACAACAGTATTGTGGAGGTGAGGGGGGCGTGGCTTGGCTAATTCCTGGGATCGACGCAGCTGTGGGTGGTGAGCATAATTAACTTACCTGTATAAATACAGATACCCGTTTGCTCTCCCCCACAGTGAGGCTGGGTCCTACATACATGGAGACTTCAGCTCGCCAGCTTCCCATGATCTTGATATCAAGGGCACTTGGTGTCCTGATCTTTTAGGACAATTTAAAAGTTCACCCTGGGTGTGAGGGTGAGACCTTCACAAGTATCTAATATATATATATACGGAGGTGGTTCACTGTACGAGGTTATCAGAATTTCCTCATTCAATTTTATTACATGACGCTAAATAGCATGTTGATTGTGCTCCTCCAAAATGAAATATTTTTTTCTGTTTTGAAGCCGAAGTAGCAAATGTCTATTCCAATGGTATGTCCCCCTCACCTGACTGATGGCTAACAGTAGCCTCATAGTAAAAACACAAATAACATAAAAGCCTTGCACATATATGAATCTTAATTGGTATAACTATAGTATGTTCTAATCTATACAATTAATACTTTGGGCTATATTGAAGTGATGCATAATGTATCATTGGTTCCTATCATTCTGCCTGGTGTAGCACCCAACATGTCTTGTTAGTAGTTTTAGCTATGGATCACAAACCAGTGTGCAGAGTTGTCAAAAGTAAACAAGAGAAGAGATGAAAAGATGCGACAGATGCTGATCTTTGTCTTGCTTTTATTCATGAATGTGCAATGTAATGATTGTGTTATCCCAATGCACTGGTGGTTTGAGTGTTTCATAAGTATTGTGCATGCTTGTGTGGTGTCAAGGGTTAAAAATGGTAAAAATACATGCCGTCCTCAGTGAATAACAAAACAGCCTAATGTTTGAGCTGAGTCGAATGTATTGTCAGATGATCTGTATGTCAGATGGATGTTGTCTGCAGGACAGTAACCAAAGGCATGGAGAAAAACAAACACGATGGCCACATACTGTCTGGTAAAGAATTTGAAAACATATCTGTTTCGTGGTTGGGGGTAAACAGGAATGAAGAAGTGTATTTTGGTAGCAAACACTGAGAAGAATTGATCATCACAAATCCATTTGTTTGTGATGGGTTTGAGCTCACACTTGTGCCTCTATAAAGCCATTTGTATTCTAGGGGCGTGTTGCCCTTCCATATAACTCCATGACTAATCAGTATAGAACCAGCAGCAGGCTGTTAACATTATACCACATTAAATTCAACCCCAGAATCCAGAGTCCATGAAAAACACATTAACTCAGTGAGAAAAAAAAAAATCAGACAATTATAAAATGATCTTTTGTCCAAGTGTTATATGAAGGCTTTTTCTACATTCCCCAAAGAAATGAGAGCCACCCAGTAATTGTAATCAATCCCAGTTAAAATCAAAATGTGAAGCTATTACATAGACAATACACAGTCTCTATCGTTCTATCTGTAGCTGCTATTTTAGGAGTAATGAACAAAAGTCTGATTTATATGAAAATATATGAACAACAAATGTGAGATTCAAATCAATTAATACAACATGACGATGGTGTCATTCTTCATTTGAGTTATTTAAACACGAGGAGGCAAGGTGGATGCTTAGTTCTGTGGGTTTTAGCAGCAGCGGAATGTAATTATTATTCTTTTTTAAAGCAGGTGCCTGACTGTACAAATATTATGTAACCATTGATGGCTAACAATGGGATTACATAACACAGGGATACATCGTCAATAATAATTAGTGAGACGATGATGATTAACAAATGTGTTTGTTTCTGCTTGATACAATTTAGTGAGTAGTGCACTTCATCACTATTATATCTTTGTATTTTGCTGGATAGTTTTTGTAATGTATGTTTTTGAACAAAAACAGGTGTTTAGGAGGTGTGCATTTTTTTACATCTTTTATGGTGTTCATTCAGAGTGCACCATTTTTGAATAAATGTTGTTATCCTTTACATAAAATAATTGACCCTAAAAAGAATAGACGCTTTTTTCACAGAGGCATCATCATCACAGGGGTCGCTCATAACACTAATTATGGGTCTGCTACTTTTATGTCCCAGGGCACATGGTCCATGGTCGATGTCTTCACTAGTCTACTACTCGTGACCTGGTACATAAAAGTAGCGGACAGAATTTATGTTATGAGCGACACCTTTTTGTCCTATGATGACGCCTCTGGGAAAAGGGTCGATTGTATCTTCAGATAATCAATCTATTTATTTTGAAGTGTCAATGATATCAGCAACGAGCCATACATGTACATAAATGGTGCATTGTTGAAGGAATATCAGCTCTACACAAGTGGATGTTAAAAAGACATCGTTTGCTTCCCTCATCTACCAACAAGAGCTGAGCGTGGCACTCCACTGCCCACTCAGAGGCTGTGGAGACTGCCTAGAGACAAAAAGAATAATAAAATAGAAAAAAAGTGAACTCTCCCAGGAAAAAGCCACCATTAGCATCTGCCGCAAGGGACAGCATGTGTGTGGCTTTGGAATACA
>OMKN01081345.1:0-11881 GCA_900302345.1 Melanonus zugmayeri
TATGGTCACGAGCTCTGGGTAGTGACCGAAAGAACAAGATCGCGAATACAAGCGGCCGAAATGAGCTTCCTCCGTAGGGTGGCTGGGCTCAGCCTTAGGGATAGGGTGAGGAGCTCAGACATCCGGAGGGAGCTCAGAGTAGAGCCGCTGCTCCTTCGCGTCGAAAGGAGCCAGCTGAGGTGGTTCGGGCATCTGAGCAGGATGCCCCCCGGACGCCTCCCTATGGAGGTGTTCCGGGCACGTCCAACTGGGAGGAGACCACGAGGTAGACCCAGGACCCGCTGGAGGGATTATATATCCCTCCTGGCCTGGGAACGCCTCGGGATCCCCCAGGAGGAGCTGGAAAGCGTCGCTGGGGAGAAGGACGTCTGGAATAGCCTGCTCAGCCTACTGCCCCCGCGACCCGACTCCGGATAAGCGGTGGATAATGGATGGATGGATGGATGGATGGAATGGATGGGTTATATGTTGGTTTGTTTCCTTTGTCTTTTGTCCGTTCATTGTTCCATGTCAGGTTTGTCGTGTGTAGATGTCTTGTGGTTTTCATGTTCCTCGTTGGTTTTTGGATTAAATTAGTTTGTACTCTACCTGCCTGCCTCTGCGTTTGGGTCCAACCCCGTCTCAAGTGTTCCTTCACCCTTCGATCTCTACCCGAATTGTGACAGCACCTCTACTTTCGAAGTGGTGCACACTGAACGGCAACAGGGCAGGGCTGGACCTGACCATTGGCTTTGCAGTGAGCAGCCTCTCACGCATTGCACCGCTCCGGTTGTGACGTCACAACCGGAGTGGTTTTTAACTCGCTCGTTTTCAGCAACAGGTACAGAGAAGGCCAGCCCACAACAGAATGAGTGTGTGGTCTTATTTCACAGTTTGTGTGTTAGCAGGAACACCAGAGACCTACATTTTTACACACAAGCACTGAAAAAGTGGGTTTTTGATAATGGGGCCCCGTTTATTTACACTACAGGACTCACCGCATTTTCTGCATGAAATGCATTTTCTACTTACAAAAACTCCCCCTACATGTAGCCTACATTAAGGATCTCTACCAACTATCAACCACTACTACACGGTGAACAATTGTTGTTTACAGTAAGAATTGCAGCAGTTTGTTGATTGTCTTTATGTAATGATTGCTGCACGTGACACAGCATTGGTGGATGCAGATTACTGTACAATCCAATGGCTCACCACTGATGCTGCTACACACCACTATACTAGTGCTGATAGTCTGTGGAACGAGTTCAGCACAATGTAGACATTTATAAATCATTTGAAATAATAACAATCACAAAGTAATGTACATGTAAATGAGTTGTGTGGCTCCAGGGCCATAGAAGTGTCAATTTTCCTACCACCAGGTTTGCCACCAGTCAGGCATAGGAGGGAGAGTGTCTCCACGTAGCAACAGAGCCGACACAGGCTGCTGTAAATAAATCACAGGTGGTAAATGGCTTCTATTCCCCAGCAATTCCCTTAGCTATCATTAGTCCTCTGGCCAGGACTGATAGCATCCTGTCACTAGCCTGCTACCTAGAGCTAACCAGCCATTAGCTTCTTGCTAGCAGCCTGGTGGTGGTTTAGGGGTGCATGGTGGTGATGGTTTGTGGTAAACCATGGTAGGGGGGGGTGCAGTGGTACAGATGTCTGCCAGCGAGAGGTGGCGGTGGTGGTGGTGGGGGAGGCATGGATGTGCAAACAACAGTCACCCGTGGCTTGGGGGCACAGGCACGCTGGGAGCACCCCGACCTTGTGTTTGTGTAACGGCCGTCCCCGTGATAGATAGCGCTGGTGGTGTCTTCCCCTGCTGCATGGAGCGGCTGTCCGCTCGCCTCGACAGAGATAAATCGGCCTTTGTTTTCTCCCCTCACCTCCACGCCGCAATTAATCTTCCCAGGGAGCAGAGTGGGCTGCTGGGGAAGGGGCCGCTAGCGAGGGCCCGCTGGCTGATAAACTCATTGGAGGGACGAGCGAAGCAGCACTCAAAGGCCTCAGGACAGGCACCACCCAGGAAATGGAAGAAGATGTTTAAATGCATGCTGCTCCGGGGGGCCTCGCTCACCTTGGTTATCAAAAGAAAAAGCCGCGGCGAGCACAATATTTGTCCTGGCCCCAGAGTGCAATTTATCTTCGATGGAAATAACATCTCTGGGCAGATTTAGCAGTAATAGACCCTCACCAGCTCCACAGCTACCACATATTTTACACATGGCATCGCTCTCTGCGCCAATTGCTTCTGCTGTAGCACATGGTTTCTGCACCATTTCACAGAGTAATAAGGCTGAGGTGTTATCCCCATGGTTACGACTGACGGCAACTTTGTGATACTTTTTCTTTAAGCTAGTACACGTTGTTGAGCAGTTGTAATTGGAGAGTTGCTGTTGTATATGAAATACGCCACACACCGTTATACTATAAGTGTCCGAGAAGCTTAAGTGTCTGAGAAGCTTAACCATTTACATTTACATTTACATTTAGGGCATTTAGCAGACGCTTTTATCCAAAGCGACTTACAGTAAGTACATTTGTCAGAAGAAAGTGCCACAACAACATCCCTGTCGGTACAGTAAGGACGTCCATAGAACAAGTTTTCAAAGGTCACACAATAGAGCGAGTTTTACAAAGTGCCAAGTGCTATTACGTGCTATTAAGCCTCTCTTGGACGCAGCCATCAACCGCTACCCAGACAGAGCTGCACACACACTGTGGCTCGTCGTGATGTCAAAGCCTCCAAAAAGGCACTTCGATGTCACGAAAAGAACGCGACTTGAGTCCGGAGCAGAGTAGAGCGTTCACAGACTGGTTGGGGGAGACTGGCAAAAACATAGGATTTTACACCAATTTTTTCAGAATGATTATTTTGCTAACAGTAACAAAATGGCATAAATTACTATGTTTACGATTATATAAGACATATTACAAAAAAGGTTTGGGGTTCACTGCTCCTTTAACATTATGCTTTAAGATGGCACATCAGCCATACCATTGAGGCCTCCTGAGGCCGCTTAATTCTGTGAGCCAATGAGGGTTGAGCATGTGTAGTAGGGTTCCGTTGTATAAAGTACATAAACTTTCACTTATTTCACCTTAGCAGTCCACCAAAATCTGTTCCTGAGCAAATTTGAGGCGAGAAATAAGTAATCCAGTTGCTGAATCTTCTCTCATATTAGATCTACAAGGCCTGGTTAAGATATGGTAATGTTAATGTGAGAGTGTATTTGTATTAGCCTGATATACCTGTGTATGACAAAAATGCTCCATTATATACAAATGTATGTGCTTGATGCCTCACACATGAAGGTAACAGCAAAAGTTATTTGAATTAGTATTCTGCTGCTACATTCTTTTCCTTTAACAGATGCACCAGTTTCATTCATATGGACATTCTTATGGTCAAACTTTTCTCTGTAGTCTGACATGCCCTCTCTACGCCGCTGGTGGTGTATAATGCTGATGGAGAACTTGGAGCTGGAGGGGTACGATTTAATTAAACAATATTACTATGTAGTATTACATTGAGTATTAAGTTGTTTACAGCTTTAATTACTTCTCATCCTTTCAAGTCATGGCAAGGTATTTGCCCACTGGACCAACCAAGCAAAAGTCCCCTTGTCTTTCATGTAAAGAAACAAACAATCTGAGGGTACCAAGGTGAGATGTAGTGCTTTTTTGTGGTAGTTTTTTAGGTGTAAAAATAGTTGTGGAAAGTGATGCTGCAAAGTTTAAGCATAAAATGACAATCACACCAAATGACACATGTAAAAAAGCTTAACATGTTCATGTGATTGTCATGAAAATGGAACACACTCCTTATATAGGCAATGGGCATCAACTGTAAGTCTGCTCTACTGAAGCTTGTGCACATACTCAAACAGTATAACTATACCTGTAGCTTCTCTATTTGGAGAAGTTGTTTACCTACCCCCACTCAACATACACATATAGAGGCCAGTTATTGAGACAAGAAATTATTAAATATACCTTAGATATTTGTAGCTGATCTACTCAATGTCATTTCAATTGTTGTCATTGCAGAACAATGTCTTACTTGGCTGCCAACATCGCCTCTTCATGACGCTTTTCAGTACCCTGCATTTTATTCCCTCAGCTGTCATTGGGTGGACAGCCATGGTAAGGACAAAGGACCGTTAATGGCCAAGAGTATTTGCAATGACCACAGCTATGACACAAGTGGTATGCACACACTGTCAGTTATTAGGTGAAAAAGATTGCCAGTTTGCTCAATTAGCACCAAGTAGAATTATGAATTAATGTGTCTTCTGTGGATGTTCCTTCCATAGCCATTTCCATTCTTTCAAGGTTTGAAACTTTCCTAAAACCCCTCTATGTGTTTGCTCACGTTTTTCTACTCTTTTCTACTTTTATCAATCTGTGTAACATGTAATTTATTCAACCACTTGTTAGCCTGTGGAGTCATAGGGTGACTGGAAATGCGTCTGAGACCACTGCGTCTGTGCACGGCCAAAAATGTTGGAAAAATGGAGTGGGGACGGTACCAATGGTGTGTTTTGTCCAAGATGATAACCTCCTCGAGTGTCGCCATGTTCATTCATCATGAAAATCTGGAAGTTCCAAAAATATCTTTTAAAATCTTACTGTGTCCAGTATTCACTATTCAAATAGCAAAACATGTATTCAAAAATATATGTAAAAATATGAATAGGCTACACAAAAATATTGTGGTGTTTCCTTGTGGAGTGTCTGTGGTTGGTGGCTGGTTTAAGCAGCCTCACCTGGCCTGAGTCAGACTGATTGGACTCTGGGGTTGGGTGAGGCTGCACACCTGTGGTGCATCTAGCAATCAAGGCCACACACACTCTGGACAGAGTGCTACATGTCAGCAAGCTACCACCTGCTCTGGCAACCAGTCCATTTGTTCATCCTTACAATAAACTGGTTTATTGCAAAGATGAACAAATGGATTGGTTGCCAGAGCAGGTGGTATCTCTGGGGCCATGTGGGAACATAGGATTTTACACCTGTTTTCTCTAAATTATGGTCTTATTTTAGTAACAGTGACAACATTTTTCGAGCTTGCACTGTGCGGGTGCTAGCATAAATCCACTCCCTAGTACCACCAAGAGAGAGAGATGTTCTGAGAGTGTGAGCTGCTGAGTGCTGTGATAACGTCACATAGTATAAATTAAAATATTCCAATTAAAGGCCGGGCAGGACATAGCTTTTTAAAAAGTGGGAGGGTTTGTCGCGTTGGCTAGGGCCGTCAAGAACCAAAGCTAGCGGTCAATCGCCTTGCTATGAGTTACAGTTGACAATAGAACAATGTAATTGGACGAAATACTTGTCAGTTTAATGCCAGTGCAGGCATGTGTCATAACTACATAATACCAGAAGTAAGCACAAATACATTTTTGGGTACAAATATATGAAAAATACCCATGTTGAATAATTTATTTTGGTCTATATCATGGTATTGAAGTAATTCAACTATAGGTAACCCATTATTTTTTAATTTTGTGGGAACTTTAAAGTGACACCTGGCTTGAAATAATAAAAATGCATATGTGATATCATAGTTGGGTGTCTCATTAAGCATCCACAAAAATCGGAGTGAAAAAAAACATTCATAGCTATTAGAAAACCTAGATCAAAAAAGCTGCTTATTATGTTGTAGGCACTTTGCCAAGACTGCGTGGGCATGTCGGGTCCTGTTTTGATTGACTTCTCCCTGGCTCCACCCATGTCAAACGAGCTCTCATTTCCACGACAATGGCGCACGCTGCAGTCGGTGTAGTCCAGCACCGTGAGCCTGTCCGCGTCTCCCGTGGACAGCGGGGTAGGCTCACGGTGTTTGCCTCTGGGAAAAGCTTGGGGGTTTGAGAAAAAGCGTCCCGCCGTCACTCGCTCGCCCGCACCCGCCCGCCACCGACAGAGAGACCTCGACACGTGGCGGGAGACACGGACAGTGTGATGGAGACACGAGGTTATCCACTGGCTGCCGCACCCCGACAGCGCCTAGCGAGGCTCCCGGGGGGACGGAGGCGGCTCGGCTCGGTTTGTCCGGATAGCAAAGCATTTTGTAACTCGCTGTACATTTCAGTACAAAGAAACAATTAATACAAAATAAAAAAAGGTGAATAAAGCACACAATCCAATTAAAAGAGTAGATCAAATAAAAATGGATAATAAAAAGAGAATTTCTAATTATGAGCCAGATTAAAAAGGTATGTTTTCAGTGAGCAAGGAATATAACAGGGATCAAACCCCTGACCTTGGTGTTATTAGCACCATGCTCTAACCAACTGAGCTAACGGGCCACTTTGCTCACCATTAAGCATATCAGTAAGTGGAGGAAAAGAAGCTAACCAGGATTCCCCTAGAAGCGGCGAGTGAAGAGGTAAACACCCAGCAGCTCCGTTTGGTTTGCGAAAATGTATTACCTAATACGTTTTGAAAATAATCCCACCAAATTCAAACCCCAAATCAGGAACGAGTAAAAAACGTAAATGACAATATTTCAGACATGGATTGAAACTAATATCTAATACTATTTAGATGCTTACTAGTATGTACATAAGACCCTAAATTACATAGTTAGAAGGTTTTTGTGGATTTGGGTGTCCTGTAACTTTAAAGTCGAGAAGAAGTGGCAATTCTAGAGCTTAGATCTGCCTTAGTGTGACGTATTTCCGGTTGAAACGGGCCAGATCTCAGGCCAGATCTCGGAAGAGCCGTCATATTTTGTTTTACTAGAAGAAAATCTGATGGGATCTTGATATAAGAATACGAGGAAATGGGATTTTTGTACTTTTTTTGGCATATATTGTTAGATAGGTGCCGAATATGACCAGGCAAGTTACCTAAAACAGTTAAAAAGACATTTTTCATTACTTTGTGTCTTTAAGGATGTTTGTATATGCTTTGTCTTTCACCATAGACGTAAGGGAGTAAACATGACATTGAAATATGAGCTCGGTTTACTAACTCAATCTACTTTCATTTTTTATATTGCAAAATTAAGCTGCATTAGCTATAAATGTTAATTTAAATTAAAAACCAAAAATAATCCACTATCAGAGTTGACATTCTGTTCTTTCTAAAAACATGTTGTGGAGCAGGATTCGCTTCACTCAAGATGTTGGGACTTCTCTGATCGCTCCCAGATTCAATTATCCTGCTGGCCCTACCACAGCCAATAACAGATCATAACTGCTTTCCACTGGAATGGTCATATCCCACACCATTCAGCTTTAAACATACATCTGCTACTTAGGGTCAAATGCTTTAAAAAATGTTTTATCCATCCTTTAATAGCAATGATCACTGATATTCTAATTAAATATATGATGAATATAATATATATAAATATTCCCAATAATATCCCCCCCCCTAAAGAGCCAATTCAGCCACACCAACCATCCTCTCTATCCTTGACCTTAAAATTGTACTGTAACATCATTGATTTTGATTTTAATATCTGTTGATATTAATATTATCTTTTATCATATTTTATGTTAGGATTGTGGTTAGAAAAACCCATAAAGGGATGGGTATTGCAAATTAGCATAAGCTACAAGTACTATAATACAATGCAATTGTATAATGTGTCTATGTGTCTGCATTTGTCCCTATAAAATATTAACATACTAACCCAAAAACACTAAATAGATTTCTCTTCTCTTGTTTTAAGAGCCAAGAAATCACCATAAAACGGTGGTTTATCACCATTCAGAGGGTCAGTTTAATGAGGTAGTGTGGAGCTGGCATATGAACAATGTTGTGATATTCCACTCTCTGTGCTCCAATGCCTGGGGCTGCTGGGGGTGGGGGGGGGGGGGGGGGAGAGAGAGACAGAGAGACTGCCTTACTGAAGCCAAATAGATGCTGCTGGATAACCATCAGCCAATTCATGAATACTCTTTACTGCACTTCCTAGAACAGACTAGGAACATTTAGATCCCTGCCCTCCCCCCGAGGAATATAGATTACTTTTTAAGATAACTTGTTTGATTGATTGTATGTGGTTTGTAGGGGTGTTTAGGTAGGGGTGATTTGAAGTGTAAATTATAAATAAGAAATGGCTTGCCACTACAATATGGCAGAGGCAGGGAGCATGTCTGGTCGGATCCACTTCTGCTAGACTATTATCTGTCTTTGTGTCTTAACGTCTCTCTTGAGCAGCCCCTGGGATCAGGGTGGTGCAGTGCATGATTTGATTCAGCCCTCCTCTCCTCTCCCGCCTTCTCTCCACTCCCCTCCTTTTCCTCTCTACTATTCTCTCATCCTTTCCTCTCATTTTCCCTCTTCTTCTCTCCTGCCGTCTCCCCTCCTTTTCCTTCTCCCTCCTGCTAAATCTTTCCATGTTGGTGGCTGGCTGGCTGCAGATGTAATGGGTTTAGCAGCTGTTGAGGCAAGGCAGCCAGTAGTGTTGTGTCGTTCGCAAACGATTCGTTCAAAAGAATGAATCTTTTGGGTGAAGAAACTGAACTGAATCACTTCCTGAAACGATCCGTTCATTTCTCAGTCAGTTCAGTTGAGCTCTCAGTAAGTTGCAAGCAAAAGTGATTCGTTCGCAGGGATATACTGTGATTCAAGTCATTCTTTTGCAGGAGGAATGGGGCATGTTCAAGACAGCAAATACACAACTGATTCGGGTTGCGGGTTTCGGGTTAACATTTAGCTGCAATGATTCAACAACATTGGTCTTGGACTGCAATCCAGATATATATTACATTATCTAGATTACACACACACACTCAGTTCAGTGAGTGAGACTACGCAGGAAGAATCTTTTGAACAAATATTTTTAATAAACTAATTCAGTACACTGGAAATAACTGCTTTGCCCATCATTAGCAGCCAGAGCCTGTGGCATATGTTCTGGTCAGAACAAAGAACGGCCCACCAACACCACACAGGCTACAGCTGCCAGGGACACGGCTGTAAACGATACACTGCTGTTTAGGCCTACTGCTACCGTTTTTTAAAAATTATTATTTTCTTTATATTGCCTTCATTTTTTCCTGTTGGCACTTTCTTTTATTTTGTGTTCAGCGAAAGCCCTCCCTCGTGGCCCTCCCTTTTGTCCGGTTACAGCTATGTGGTTGCACACGATAACTCCTGGCTGTGGTGTTGACTGTTGGTTCACTTCACAGAGAAGTACAGCTTGGTGTGTTCAAAGGGTTTACACACAACACAAACACACAACACACACACGGAGCCTACTTGACTAAACCGCCCTCTGCTGGGAGAGGGCGCCAACTCGTGTTTTTCATTCGCTCTACAGCAAAGGACGGCTATATGGCGCTATCTAGTGGGAGGTTTGTATAGTTCACAATTATTTTACTTTTTTTTGGTTAGCTATGCTCAATGCAATATGAAGGTATTAATTACCTTCTTGGGAAAAAAGTGCATCTTTTCTCTCACTTGTCACTTCTCTCACCAAAGACAGAGTACAACTATGGATTTGACACTGTGAACAAGCATAATAGGCCTATGTATGGTGGCCCTGAGAGTTCACTGCACCTGCAACTTAAGAAAACACATGCAAATACAAAAAACATCTTCATCTTCAAAACATGCTGCAAATAAAAAAACCAACACATTACAGAAAAGCGCTGCAAGAATAGTATGTATCTGCAGAGTCGGAGAGCACACTAACCACCGGTTCGGGACCCTGCATTTCAGGGTCCCTACTTCTTCTTCGCTCGGTTTACTGGCGGATTTCAGGACCCTAGTTCTTCTTTGCTCGGTTTACTGATGATATGTAATAGTCCTCCGGCAATATTACGAATTATATTAATTAATATTCATATTAATAACGAAATTCCCACCCAAATACTTTCTGTTCAAGTACTTTGTTTTAAAGGTTTATTACACTCAAATACTACTTTCCGTCTTGCAATTCAACTTGGTTTATTCCAACCAAATACTTCCTGTTCAAGTACTTAGTTTTAACCCTCCTATTATGTTTGGGGTCAATGTTTGGGGTCAATTTGACCCCATTCAATGTTTACTGTCTCTAAAAACATGGTTAACATCCTTTTTTGAGCTAGATTGCTGTCATCTTTCAACCACCAAGAACTGACATGTTCACTTCCAAAAATGGAAAGCTACTATGGTCCGGATCCCCAGTTGAAAGACAGGGTAGACTTAGTTCTGCTAATTTTGGTCTGAAATGTTGGTCGGAAAACAAATTATGTTTTGGTGTTTGCAGGGCTTTATTAAATCCCTGCAAACACCAAAACATAATTTGTTTTCCATTTTAGGTCAATGAATGATTGTACAGTGATTTGCATATTTCGCAATAGTCATAAAATCAATACCTAGGGGAGGATGGGGGGAGTCCTGTTTTATTTACTGGGCTATTAAGATGGTCAGTAGAAAGGCCTAACGTAGCTGAGACAGAAACTTGGGTAACACTTTGTTACAATAATTTTCTGCAGGTTTACATTGCCCGGGTCAAATTGACCCCAAACATAAAAGTTAGTTAATTTAAACATAGGAGGGTTAAAGGTTTATTACACTCAAATACTACTTTGTCTTGCAATTCAACTTGGTTTATTTCACCCAAATACTTTGTTCAAGTACGTACATTGCATGTTACAAGTTGCAATTTGTGTAATTAGCTCATTATCAGGTACAATACAGATGGAATCATATGCTATGGCCTTTGCAGTCGCTAGATCTCAACCAGATATTTGAAAGGTTGGAGAGGCAAGAGGTAAGACACAAGAACGACTCTGGGGGCAGTTTCAAGATTAAATATATTTATTTTTTTATTTTATATAGCAGGCATAGTCTGAGCCCTGGATCAAGCAATTGTAATGACTACCACCGTAGTGGTAGTTCCACTGACACAGGATCTTCCCTCTTGTCCCGGCTCAAGGCCTCTACTTCTGAGAGATGAAAAGAGGGGGGGGGGAAGCGAAAGAGACAAATAGAAATAACATGTTATTGACATTTGACTTTTCCTGGCACTTCAATATCCAAACCCCAGATTGTGAAGTAGGTAACAACACTACCTACCAATTTAATGATCTCCCTTCTTTCCTCAATTGCTTGTCTGTTCGTCTAATAAATTAATCCACTTAATTGAAATAGTAAACAATAACAGAATCACTGCTGGGTTAACAAATATTGGTAACACTTTAAAAAAATACATTAATTAACATTACTTCTTAAGATAGTAACTAATATTAGTAAATAGTTGATTTTATGGCATTGTGTAAAAAAAATAAAATTCTCTAGGCAAGGCAAGTCTATTTGTATAGCACATTTCATACACAGAGGCAATTCAATGTGCTTTACATAAGAATAAACAAAAAGAAACATAAAAGCATAAAAATAGTTAAAAAGGGGACAGAGGTAAACAAAAAGAAACATAAAAGCATTAAAAATAGTTAAAAAGGGGACAGAGATAAACAAAAAGAAACATACATCTACTCTTACCTGTGATGAATACTCGGACCAGAGAGGAAGACCTGCTCAGCCTTCTGCAAGGACACATTCTGCTGCACAGCCAGGCCATATATGATGGCCTATCAAAAGAAAATGGTACATTTTTAAAACCAAATAATTTAAATGTACTGTACCAATACAAAACAGCAAGCTATTATACACTGGTCCATACAGAAGTATCACCATGGTAGGCATGCTGTTTATATACGCTTTGAAAGTGCAGGAGCACGCTCAAATAATGGTTAGGCCTACCTCTGGAAATAGAACATCTAGGAACTGAACTGCACTTCATCTGTGACGTCCAGTTGTGTTTGGGTCCTATGCAGTACTGCATTCAGATGGGTGAAAAGGGCGTTCTGTTGTTTGTCACTTTTGAGGTAAACTGGCACCTTGGAAATGGCAAACCAACCCCCCCCCCCCCCCTCCTGGCCCCGGGCGC
>OMKN01081349.1:4635-18930 GCA_900302345.1 Melanonus zugmayeri
CACACACTTACAGTTATAGTTAGACACACACACTTAAAGTTAGACACACACACTCTCTTAAAGTTACACTCACTCACACACACACACGCTCTGTGTGTGTGTGTGTGTGTGTGAGTGAGTGTAACTTTAAGAGAGTGTGTGTGTCTAACTTTAAGTGTGTGTGTCTAACTATAACTGTAAGTGTGTGTGTGTGTGTGTGTGACAGTTAGTGTGTGTGTGTGTGTGTGTGTGTCTCTCTAACTTTAAGTGTGTGAAACTATAAGTGTGTGTGTGCAACTGTAAATGTGTGTGTGTCTAACTATAGTAAGTGTGTGTGTGTGTGTGTGTGTGTGCATGTGGGTGTGTGTGTGTGTGTGTTTGCATGTTTTGACACACAGGCTGAGATACACAGTGCTGAAAGCACAGGGTCAGCATGGAGCGTGGGGTGCATTACACTTTCATGACAACAATAATAAAATAATCCCTAAATAAATAGGTGTCATGTGCAGCAAAACGGGTCACTTTAACCTCAAATATCAAGTTACGAAGCTGTGAATATTCCCCTTTGCATTTGGTCGTAATTCACAATGAACATTCTATGATAAGTCAAGCGGTCAGGCTGGTTTTTAATAATAATGGGAGAGTATTAGACAGGCATGCAAACAGGTAAGGGGTAAAAAAGGTGAGAACAGATAGAGAAAACCTGTCACATCTAGGGGGGTCCGGGGGCAAATTTTGAAAAATATTCACTTTACATGCTTATTTCTAGTTACTTTTGAGTATATCTGCATCTGCCTGAAAACTAATTATAACAGCCATTATTGGGTAAAACAACCCTATTAGGTTTGCAAAAATGTGTTTTTTGTTAGCAATGTTTTTTTTAAATATTTGCTTCACTGACTCCTGTCTCTAATTAGAGCAGCATTGAGCCTCAAAACCCCTCACTTTGAAAACAACTAAACAAACATTCACATTTAGTTTAGAGGTCCATATATCAATATATTTTAAGTATAGCATTTTATTATTTATTTGTATGTTGGCCTAATCTTTAATTCTCCCCTCTGTCCCCAAATAGAAAACTCTCATTTAAAATACATCTCAGTATTTTAAGAAATATGACTAACTCTAATCATATTGGGAGGAATATTAGTGTAATGGCATCCAATCCCAAGCTATATGATGCTACATACTTTGCCTGTTAATGTAGGAACAACCCGCTTATTTGCAGGCTTTTCGTTCTTGCTAGGCTTGAGATACAAGGTTAACTAATAAATCCAATCAAATAAAAAACAATCTAACTTTAACCAGGAAACTCAAAACATTTATAGATATTTTGCTACTGAAAAACTCTTTGTAAACTCTCCGTTGTTGGTGTGTTTAGAACCAATAGAGGCGGAAAACACGGAGCGGATTTCTAGACCTTACATTTAGTTTAGTCAGAAAACAAGTGGAACGGGAGTCAGATAAAATACAGCTGAACAGATTAATGGAACAAGATTAAGTTACATTTCAAGAAAGTAACTATGTATACGTGATTTCCGCCTAATACGGAGCACACATTATCATTACAGCATTATTAAGTCAAATCAGTACCATAACTTATTGACTTGAGTCCATACATTGCAAGAAACAACAGTATCGGCAACACTCCTAAATGCGATCACTCTGTAGCCGAGTTGAATCGACAGTTTTCTGGTTTTTATTTATCAGCCAATCAGGATTAGATATTCATCAGGAATCTGTCTAGCAACTCAAACCTTTGTTTTTATTGGATTGGGATTTAATAGTTTGCAGCGCAGCAGAACAACACTACGGTGAACATTTACCCAGATTCAATATAAACAGCGAATTTCACCAAAAGTTGAGGAGTTTGCATTTCTGATTAGAAAGTAATGTGTTTTCCGTGTTTTCAAGCCTTTTTACTCTCGTTGAAGTCCACCTGTTGCTTCAGCAGCATGCATGCAAGTATTATGCCTGTCTGTATTATGTGTTGTATCATGCTATAGTTCCTAATGTGCTCAAAAGGCTCAGAAACATCTTAGGGATTAAAGGATAACTTCGGGATTTTTCAACCTGGACCCCATTTTCCCATAATTTGGGGTCTAACTAAGTAATGCGGACAACAATTGTTGACATTGGTCCAGTATTGAGCAAGAATGCAGCCGCAAAATCCCTGCATTGTAACCCTTTAGGGCAATTGCGGCCGTCAACGTAGTCCTCTAAAAGTGCATATTTTGCCACTGACAGGCTCAGATTGTTCTAAGTGTTTGACAACATTCTGGAAATGATCCCTACAGAGAAATACAACTTTTTTCTTTACCTTTTGCATGATCCAGGGTCTGTTATTGTGTCTCGCTCGAAGCAAAGCCTTGCTCTGAAATCTCACGAGAGTTGAGTTGTTGCAGGAAAAGAACGGTGGAAGAGTTGGAGAGAGGAGTGTTGGCAAGTTTGTTGTGTTGGACTACAGAAATGGCTGAATATTTCGCTAATTTCGACAATGTGAGATTTGGGCGGGATTTCAGAGCAAGACTTCTCCTCGAGCAATACTTGGTTAGACACAATAACAAACAGACCCCGGATCAAGCGAAAAGTAAAGAAAAAAGTTGTATTTCTCTGTAGGGATCATTTCCATAATGTTGTCAAACACTTAGAACAATCTGAGCCTGTCAGTGGCAAAAACAAGCACTTTTAGAGGAACGTACTTTGACGGCCGCAATTGCCCCTAAGGGTTACAATGCATATGCTTTGTGGCAGCGTTCTTGCTCAATACTGGCCCAATGTCAACAATTGTTATCCGCATTAGTCAGTTAGTCCCCAAATTATGGGAAAATGTGGTTTGTCCAGGTTGAAAAATCCCGAAGTTATCCTTTAAAGGAGGATCTGAAGGATCAAAGTATTTTCACAATAAAAGCAGTATAGTATAAACAGTTTACACAGCAGCTCCTTAATAATACATGATTGTTCAAAAATGTAACCGTTTTATGCTCAACGCTGTCCATTAATATTCTTTGTGTTTAGGATAGCTGTGGATTTATTGGCTGCCTTTCTGCTAATAAGGTATCATTTGTTTTACATAACTGCTGAATCCGGGCCAAAGAATGCACTTTATTCAGCAGTGGAGGCAACAAAAAAAAAAGTCAAAAATCGTACGTTGGCAATGCTGCTGTAATTACCATCCTATTAGTAACAAGATATTTTAGCCGCAGCGTTGCCAAGGAACGAGCATAAGCAAAGGCACGCTGGTGCTCCACGCGCTGAATGAGAAACACGTTTGCTATATTCCTCCCCCTTCATCTGCACAAGACCTGGTGACTCCCACGGCTGGTGCGTGTGTATACATGAATGTGTGTGTGTGTGTGTAACTAAGTGTGTTTGCAACTAAAAATGTGTGCAGCTGTGTGTGTGTGCATGGATATGTGTGTGTGTGTGTGTGTGTGTCTACATGGGTGTATGTGTGTGTGTGTATGGATATGTGCGTGAAAGTGTGCAAGTGTGTGTGTGTGTGTGTGTGTGCATGGATATGTGTGTGTGTCTCTGTGTGTGTTTGCGTGCACGCTACTGGGGAAGGATTGTGTGTGAGCTTGGTGTTTGCATGCATGAGGTTGTGTCCATCCAACGTGGTTCCACTCTGTGTACATGTTGTGCAATATAAATCCACCGTACCAACAGCAACAAATACTTTGTATAACTGTTGACCATTAACAAGCAATAACAGAGGGAGCGACACTGCTGGGAAAGATGTTGTTAGTGTTATAACCACACGCATGAATAGAGGTCTCTGTCTTCGCTTGTTTTACATGTAATATTTTGTCAACAGAAATCGGACTTGGACATTGTTTTGATTATTTTTCCTTGTTGGCCGATCCGTTGATATAAGGATGTCAAGGCAGATTATCAATTTGAATTCACGATACAACGCTGCTCTATGACAGAAGTAGAAAACACTCTCTGGGAAAGTTGAGAGAGGAATAGAAAAGACATGATACCAATATGATACAGAAGACGCCTGCCGTGTTAAAAAGCCTTTGGGGGTACCCACTACTACTGGGGGCTTGTTGCTAAACTCTCAGTACTACACAATGAGTGCTAGAAAAAATGTTTTACTGAATTTTACTATTGCCATCAGATGCTTCTTTTCACACGCACAAACACACACACTAGGGCTGCACAATAAATCGTATTTTGATCGTCATCGCGATATGAACATGTGCAATAAACACATCGCAAAAGACACAATTAATACGAAAAATCGTTTTATTTACCCGCACCGTGCATTTACTGTGCATGTGAATATTTGCCCTATCAGATGGAGTCCTGGATACATGGGCCATGCATGCACACCATTTGGCCAATCAGATGAAGCCCCAGCTACCCGGCCGGGCTGAGCGAGCGGAGTCAGTCCTGCAGAGCTCACGGAAGGAAAAGAAGTCCGACAGCTTTTGCCAACTAATGCTCGCTTTTGAACGTCTTTACGAGCCTCAAATTCAGCTCAGAGAGTTTGGATCTGGAGATTTTTAAAGTGTTTATCTGTGAAACAGAGGATTTACCCAAGGACTGGCGACTGCGAGGTTAGCTAAGTTAATAGCTAGCATGATGGCTGAGTAAGGAGAGCAGAGCGAGGAAAATGTGGTTGACGAAGACCTTGTGGTGAAAAAGAACGGCACTTCTGCTATTTGGAATTATGTTGGATTCAGGACAGACGACGTGTTACAAAAACAGGTACTGTGTAAAACTGCGTAGCTAATATGCACACTGTTTATTTATC
Organism: Melanonus zugmayeri; assembly: GCA_900302345.1. NCBI lineage: Eukaryota > Metazoa > Chordata > Actinopteri > Gadiformes > Melanonidae > Melanonus > Melanonus zugmayeri. The sequence goes on from OMKN01081349.1 coordinate 9,380, forward strand.
GCAAGTCATATCGTCATCGTAATATTGAACAATGTTATCGCACATCGCAAATTTTCCTCATATCGTGCAGCCCTAACACACACACACACACACACACACACAAACCATGGGTGTCCCCTTTCAAATTCCCACAACAGAGACAGCGCAACGCATCATACTCTGAAAACCACGCCCACCGGAGGGGAAAACAATTGGCGCCACAATATGCAACAAAGGGCTGAAACGCTAACAAAATGCCTTTATCTAGCTAAATACATTAGATTTAAGCATGTCAGAGGATTATTTTAGCACCCTATGTCTACCAGAGAGGAAAAGGTATATTGACAAACTCAATATTGTCAGTCTATCTCAGTGTCCCTTCTCCTTACCTTACCTACATCTTGGAGAAATGATCCCACTGAAGGGCCAGCAGTGAAATACTTACATATTATAATAATAATACTTACATACATATTACTTATATTTACAACTATTTTATCGAATCACCAGGTAAGAAGGTTTATTTGGCCCTGGTTCATTACATTCCCTGGACATGTCAGAGTAAATGCAATCAGAGGGCTTTTATGGAATTGCATGTAATTGAGTTAGGCTATTCAATATTTGACGTTTAATGAAAATGTATTCCTATCACTATCTTTTATTATGGAGCCCACCGCATTATTATGCAGAGTTTCCCAACGTCATTGGCGCAATGGACTGCCCTCTGGCCCAAATGAGGCAGATTTTGTGAATCAAAAAGTCTTTCATTAATGTGCAGGTTCCTCGAAAACGTCATTGTTCTACAACAAATAATTATTTGTATAGCAATCTGCCTGTCTTTGACAATAGGGGTCATGGACCTTGCAGTAGTGTAGGCGACCCATGTACTGTACAATAACCATGACTTGACCTCAATTAATCTTAGATGGTCTGTGACTCCACCTGCATCATCACTAATGTTGAGGCCAAGTGGCCAGGCTCCAGAATATTCAGTGTACACTGTGCCACAGCTTCGAGCAAGATATAGCAAATCATATCATATACCAAACTCATGTAATTTAAAGAATTGCTTATTTTATGTAGAAGTGATCTAACATTGTACATATATACTAGGTCATGAGCGACGCTTCCCCCTTTTCACGTAGAACGGGCGCACTTATCCTGATGACTCACATCTGGTTCGAGTTAGCAAGACTGTTTTAATGCAAATCAGCCTTTGAGGAACCGACATAGCCTGACTTCAATCATCGGGTTAATTTAAGATGGATAATAGGACATAAGCTCAACTTAGTTGAACCATGTACAGGGAACGGGGCCCAGGCCTCGCGTAGCTTAGTTAGCTTCAACCTGGGTAGGCGAAATAGTCCTGGATTGGCTCTGAGAGGCTGTTTACAAATGAGCCGCAATCTGATTGGAAGAAGGACTAAACCCCCAGCGAGCTCGTCTGAGCTGGAGCTGTTTGACTGCAGCAACAACGCGACTGCTTTCTTGCAGGGATAGCGGGAGTCTTTCCTTCTCTAAATACCTTAAATTCTGTTTATTTAACATGGCATCACGTAGAAAATGACTGTTCAAACAAATCTATCTTCAACAACAACCAAAGTTATGCCCACCTTCGGTCATTAGAAGGCCATTTCAAAGGCTCTGAATACTGCACCGTGCTAAAACCACAGATGAACGATTAGCCTACAGCGATGAGCACAGTGTCGACTAGCGGTTTTGATAGTCAACCAGTCGATTATTCCATGAAACCGATAGCAGATGCTAAACTCCTTTTAAACAATCAAGGCTGTTAAGGCCCTCTGTAATTACATTTAATCCAATGTTGTATGTTGTGAAATGCAGTTTGAATCGGACCCAATAGGAGAACCATGTATCCTGGGTTTCTTCCCTACTCCCCCCCCCTGCCCTTCCAAGTATAACAACAATTCAATTTCCTCTTGTGTTGCTTTCCGAGTTATCCGCTGGCTTCAGTGGGACTGTAAACGTGGTCATCTGTGATTTGTTATGTTTACAGAAGGCAAATAGCAAACAGCCGCGTGGTTGGTTATACCCTCACCCGACCCATCCGGAGACCACCATATTCTCATTCCTATTCTTCTCCTTCTTCTCCTCAGGCCTGTTTTTGCTTGTTTGTTTGTTTGTTTTTTCTTCCCACAAATTATTTCTGGTGTGTGGGGTTTTTGGTTTTAATATCTTGGATCAGTTAAGTCCTTGCAGCAACCGCACATGCAACCGATGTGACACGCGGCACAGAAGCCCGACCGCATACATGCTATTCGTGTTTCTTCTTCGTTTGTCAGTTCATTTATACTGTAAATCCTCCCAAAAAACGGGAGTGAAGTTGTTATAGACCCCGGCTCGGTCGCGACCTCTTCGCTCTGGGCCCTTGGCCGCGGGTCAACTCTATCTATTCTACAGTGAAAAACCCGATGTGAAAACCCGAAACCTGTTTTATGGAATGTTATACTGTATAACTTGGACATAGGACGTCGACCGTGGACACAGGACGACTATGCTGCCACCGGGGAGGTCCACCCCCGGAGCCAAGACCTTTCCCACACATCAAAACACAATGCGTCACAAGATAAACAGCACTGCTAATGAATTTCCAACCACTGGCAGGTGTTCCTTCTATGGTGAATGGGCATGGAGACATTACCGGAGGTGCCAGTCAGCCAACACGCTCGCCGCTTGTCATTTGATAAAGTAACCCCCGAAATGCACGACTTTCATACGTTGTTGACTGCACATTTTTCTTCTTTTTTTTGCGTGCCATTACCGCGAAAAGGGTCTTTGTGTATTTAAGCGTATAAAAATATTAGTAATCTCCGCAAAACATACTAAATTATACAAGAAACGAATCAAGCGTGGCTGCTGTGTCCACTTGAATCAGACAATCAAGTGCTAGTTTTGCGGTTTTGGCGTCGCCACGGTATCGCTATGCAGGCTAATGGCCCCCGGAGGTTGGCTAGCAACGTCGCCGTACGCTCATTAGCATGTTGCTACAGATTGAGCTTACCTTGGGGGATACGCCGTACACAGGCCACTCATCTGGTTCTTATTTAGTACAATGAGGGAGGGGACTCACTTGCTTGCCTTTCACTTTTTTTTCCCTTTACTTTCCTCTTCTCAATGGAGTCTTATTTTCGGGATTGCCTGCATGCCCCTCTGACGATTTCAGTAAGAAAGAAGTCACATGAGACGCGGCCATGCTCAATTTGGGCCTTTTATCTAATCTAATCTAATCTAATCACCGTTTAATTGGAGAAACGGAAATCACAATTCCAACAGAGTTTCATTTCATTCTGCGTTTCATTTCTCATTTCAATATGCTGGTGGTGTGTTTAAGATTCAATTCATGATGTAAGACAACAGTAGTCCCGCTTGAAGGAAATTCATTAAGTGTTTGAATATTTTCTCACGGTCATCCCTTTTCCTTTCATTCTTTTTTTCATCTTTCATCAAACAAATGTCTCGGTAAGGGAATGTTGGATGCAGTCCTTGCTCATCTGCTGGACCACCGTGAGTTTCTAAGAGAGATTTATAGCGCTGCGTTTTGACAACAGTAACCAAAATGATTTCATGTGTGGTCCAAGACTAACCAGAAACAACATTTCCTGTTAGCTCGCAGTTCCATTTTCAGATCGCTGATTGTGACTCTGATTTGTGATTCTAGTTTTAATATCTTTGTATAGGTTCCAAAAATAAAATTTCAACATCTGGTAAGTTCAAGAGTTAGAACAAAAAGACATTAGGGAATCCTCGAGGCTGTTAATTATTAAGGTAGATTACACAAAAAGAAAACCACTTCTTCATAATCATGTCATGTCATGTGGTTGTAAACAAAGTAGCTCATGTGATTTAAAAATGCTTGAAAAATGCTTGTCTGAATGCATCTGTATGGAAATGTATAGGAAGAATTCGAACACAAAAAAGAGAAAATATCAACTCAACCTGTGCATTCTCACTATAACAATTGTAACCATTCCTTAAAATACTACTAAAACCATTTCTGACTTCATACAAAAGGAAATCATAAAGAGATGCTTTTCATTTCATTTTATGCTGAATCAGATTAAGTTTGGCAATTAGACACCATTCTGATTACTGGTATCCTAGAAAAGCTAAGAATAAAGTTGCTAGCTTTACATGCTTTACATTAACCTGTTCAATATGCCTATAGATTGAATTACAAGAACTTTTCTTTTAGCAGGGTTGGCCCAAAGAAACATTTTCTTCCAGAATGTCATGAACCAAATACCACCATGCTGGTTTCCATTACCGCTGTTAAGGTGGGTAGACTTTAATCCAATAGATCAACAACAACTTAAATGTATCAAATTCATCCAAGGAGGAGAATACATACACAAGGATGGCATCCTCACCATCAGATGCAAAAGAGCAGATACCACCAGTGAGAGAAGAAGTGACCAAGAGCCATGATCCACAGCCAGGAGAGGGGAGTGCTGTATTATCGGCTACATCCGGTCAGCTCTGGTCCCTCCTGCTACCAAAACGCAATTTCCGATCTCTTACTTCATTGTGAGCTGTGTACGTCAGTTAGTAGTCCCCGGAGAGAGAAGAAGAAGAAGAGAAGAACAACAACAACAACAACAAGGATAAGAAATACGACACATTTTGATGAATAATTAGAATCGTGCAATGTTCAAAACATGTAACGGAAACAGATATCGGAAGTCCCTCCCTCTCTCTCTTTCCAATATCTGGCATTCTCCGTCGAGAGATGAGAACACTTGGGAACAAGGTTATGATTCACATGTAGCTTAAACCAAACAGCAGCAAACTGCAGAGTCAAATTCGATTAAATTGTCTCTTGTGAAAAAAAAATACCAAAAAATAAAAGACTGACCAAAATCCTAGTGACTCTCTTCCTCCGTCTAATCACTGCTGTTTGCCTTGGCCCTTGGCCCCTGAGAGGTTTTCGAGGAGATGGCTATGACGCTCCAGAGCCGGTAAATACACAGTGGTGGATGTAACGTGATGACAAACACATGACTGGCGAGTCGGCCGGTGAAGTCGACGTTCGGCCTGAGCGACCAATAGCAGCTGACGAAGGATTGATAAGCACAGAAGACAGAGCATGCTCTGTGGACTTCTGTTTCATCCATTATTACTCTCGGAATATATATATATATATTAAAAATTGTCCACTTCAACCTCAGCTGCCAAGAACTTTTATCTGAACAAAGATTTAATTCAAAGCATAATGCATCAATCACAAAAGACACACATACACACACACCTCTCGTTACTGGCCTTGCTAGACCTGAGCTGCCATCTGCAACCTCAAAACGACACACACACATACACGCACAACCAATAACCAATCAGCCAATGAACCCCGAGACAAACACACAAATAGGCAAAACAACAAAACGACAGGACTAAGGGATTAATGGAGAATGTTACCAAACGCAAAACACACACACATGTGTGTGGCTGATTGATGCGGCCTGCATATGACAATGATATGGCCAGATCTAAAGCTATTAACAACACTGCCAGTGGGACTTATTGCGGTTATACTCCATTCATTATTTATATCAAGTCTCACTGAAATAATGAATACAAATTTGTTTGTCATTTGATTTATGATCATTGTATTTGAAAGTCCTTTTTTACGACCAGGCTCCATGATCACAACAAAGAAGGGAGGCAACACGTGATAAAAGGATAAAGTAACCAGAAGTAATATGAGAATATAACTGTATAATCAGTGGTGAGTCCAAACCATGGAGGCACAAACCCAAAAGCCCACCTGCCTGTGGAATAAGAGAAACCTAATGGCTGATGGTTCACCTTATAAAGCCTACAAGCCATGTCTTATCATTGTTTTCGAAAGAAAATCAAGTAAATACGAGCCAGTGATTCTTTTACACTATTAAGTCGTGAGAGACACTTGCTCGCTTTCTTCCCTGTCGTTAATAAATGTCGTGTTATGACCGTTGTTTTTGAAAGTCCTCTCTCCAAAAGATACAAATCTAATACATCTGAGCCTGTGATTCTTTGACACTATTAAAGAAAGGACATGATGTCATCGGCGTACTCGCTAAGTCTTTGGGATGTCATTATGAAACATCTGAAGTTTGACAGTTCTGGGTATGCCAAATTCATCTGGGAGGCATCCGAGAAATGGCAAAGATCTCGGAGATGACAGTTAGTTCATGAGAAGATTTTTTTCTCTCTTCTTTCTCTCTTGTTCTTTTCTTATAGTTCTTTGTCCAATTTTTTTTTTCACATTTCTTGCCAACTACAACCAAGGTTCGACAGTGATGATGTCTGTCTTTAGTACTGTTCTTGGTCCATCCACTGATACGATAATAGATTTTTTTTTTGTAAGTCACACACAAAAGACTCAATTGTTTCTCTGCGCTAAAGCGTACGACATTCCGCTGGATCCTGACTCCTCATAAACGCTAGCTGTCTGCTGATGCGCTATTTATCGAACCCCTCGCATTATAAAGTGTTGTCACACCGAAGATCTCGTGTTTAAATGGTCTTTGGGCCCCAGCGAAGCGATAAAACAATGTTTACCGTCAACAGATGAGTATTTATCCAATCACATGCATGTAGTGTGGATTAAAAAAAAGCTTTTATGTGCGATTCAGCAGTAAATCTGTCCATGTCAAAACATGGATTGTTACTCTTGGGCTGAGATTTAACTGAGAAAATACAATATTCACACTGAGATACATTTCATATTTTGCTTTTGATTTGTAACTAAAACAAAATATAATAATCTAAAGTGACGGCCGGTGAACTTATAACTTTTAGCTAAAGGTCTTGAAGAGATAAAGCAAAATCGTGTGTCTTCTGTAGTCCTACATTTTTACAATGAAAACAAAATGGGTGAGGCGAAAAAGACGAGCACCTGGATTTATTTATGTTGTGTATTCAAGATGATCAAAAGCTTGAACACCTGACTGTGAGGTTCTCAACTCCAGCTGTTCGGAGTGTTCCTGGCAGTGGAATGTGTGTGTGTGTGTGTGTGTGTGTGTGTGCGTGTATGTGTGAGATCAAAGAGATTCGAGCGCCGTTTCTCGCATGAGAGGAGACCCGTGTGATGTAAATGGTGGCCATCAAAACAAAAGGTGCAAAGACTCCCACACACACACACTCACACTTTTTTTTTGGAGGTGGAATCCTAGCGCGTTCAAGAGTTTCTTAACAGTTGTTGTTTTCACATCACGTCACGTTCGGAGGCGCTCCAAAAAATAAGCCAAACCACTTGCAAAAGAAATTCCGTCCGGAGAGAAAGAAGGATGAATATTTGATGAGGGAAAGGGAGACATCCCATAAAGCACAGGGAGTATCAAGCCCCTGGTAATTCAAGGAAGAATTCACAAAATGTTTCAGTAAGGGAAAAACATTTCATGGGAATGCTACTAGTCTTCCAGAAGCTTCCAGTAAAAGCTGATATTTCTTTTCAATGGGGAGGGGGGGGTTGGGGCGTCTGTGCTTTCTTCAAACAGTCCATTCTTGTCCTGAAAACCGTATTTCCTTCCCCCCAACCTAAACACAGGCACTGCATTTCGGGAGTTGCATGTTTATTGAAAGTCTCAATAATAGGTCATTTGGCCCCGGGATGGGAGGAATCCTCCGATGAAACCGCAGCGGGCCGGGTGGCGACAGCATGTGTGGTCGACGGCTACCGTTGGCTACCAGCGCCGAAGACACACGCGGAAAAAAACAAAAACCCGGCGGCGTACAGGGGTGTGCTTCCAGTAGAAAAACATGCACCCGCTTTGGGCAGACATGGCGAGGCAGGAGGGTCTCTTCATATTCTCACACCCGGTGCCAAATTGGAGGAATGTCTTCCATTGGCAAGTATCAATTACCCACTCTAAACACACTTCCCAGGCTTTTAAATATCAACACGGTGCACACATGCGTCCCTATAGGGGCTTCTGATACCGGGAGACCACACACACACACACACAGAGGGGCTTCTCCTCCCGTCCGTTCGACGTGTCCCTCACTCCTCCCTAGGCCTCGTCAATACCGAGTAAGCCATGTTGTCCCGCTGACGCTGCTCATTTGTATGCGACTGCCAATTGCCAAGTGTGTTGAAGTACTTCTACTAATTGTTGTGTGCGTATATACAGTACCTGTGTATACACAGTATCTGTGTATATACAGTACCTGTGTATACACAGCATCTGTGGGAGATGGTTAAAAACCCAATACATCCAATTATGTCATTCTTACAAGTTCTTCAAAATTTGTTTTGAAGATTTCATTCTTAATTCTTCAAAATTACACACACACACACAGACACACACACACACACACACACACACATGCCTCCATCTGGTCTGGATATGGGAGTCACTTCAAATAGCCGGACTTGAAAAGAAATGCACACCACACTTCACCGAATAGCCGTGTGATCTCGACGCTTCCACTTTGACACTGAGATGCGTGATCCTGACCCAGAGACGATGAAGACGATGATAAAACCGTGTATCGACCGACTAGCAAGAGTCGACCGACTAGCAAATATTTAGAAGTAGTAGCAGAACGTAAAGCCGTATCGTATGTTACCGCCGTTTGAAAACGCGCCATCTTCCAAATAGTTACCAACCGACATGAATTGGAGGCATATGGCGACGATGGCGATGATGAAGCGTAAACCGCAGGGTGAGAGACAGGCTGCTTGTGTGTGTGTGTGTGTGTGTGTGTGCGTACGAATGTGTAGTAGCAGCAGTGGCGGTGTGTATCGTACGACGGATTTACAGCTAAAGAGCGGCGCTGCGTAAAGCTGAGTGGCCGTCAGTCAACGGGAGCGAGACAGACGCTCCCGAGGACGGCCGCACGGTAAGCCGCGTAACCCAAAGCTACAGCCTTCATGTCTGCAACACCGCAGGCTTTAATACGCCGCGCGAGACTCCCACGCCGTAGCCTCGCCGTATGAAAAAAAAGCTCGAAAAAACAGAAAAAGACGAGGAGTCAAAAGTCCATCACTCACCGGGAGAATGAAAACACGGGGCGCGCTTTTCGCCGTGCCAGAAAAAGCGGGAAAAGGAGGCTTTGATTTTCTCCAAGCGTTGACAGCGGGAGGACACCTTATCCGGTAAAATAAAATACTAAAACCCTACCTCCCGTCGGGGTCCTTGAACACAACTCCACGTCAAGTCAAAAAGGCTCGAACGCCTCACGGCGGGTCACGCGATTTAACGGCGGTTTTAGCGGCTGTTAAACGCAGATGATGTCATTGGAAAGCGGTCTCGTGTGTTTTGATGGCATTTTAAGTCACGTCTGGCAGCGGTGCTGAAGGTAAAATTGCTTTTACAGGATTTTTTTTTCAAAAGACCCCCACTAAAAAAAAATACAAAACATAACTACACATCGTCAGTAGTTTATTCACTGTTCTGTTGCGATTGTGAATGGATCCAAGTGGATCCAGGTGCGCCACCAGAACAGCGAAGTGGATCTCACAGTTTTGCATAAGCTTGAGGTTGTGCAAAACCACCGTACATCTAAAACAAATAACAGGCCTACGTCTTTTGTGGGCCCGGTTGGTCAGGAATGGATTTGAGTGAGACGGC
>OMKN01081351.1:0-11521 GCA_900302345.1 Melanonus zugmayeri
CCCCCGTGTAAAACAAAATCTGACAGTAGAAGCAAGGAGGAGAAAAAGTCTTCCTCTGGGTCAAACGTGGATGAAAAGGAAAGTTCCTCAAAACGCTCAGAGAATCACGAAAGGTCCTCCAGTTACTCAAAATCAGAACGTGATTCAAGGCACACATCATCTCGGTCATCTCGTTCAGAGAAGGAGCGTAGGAGGTCCAGGACTAAATCACGGTCAAGATCAAGAGGATCTAGGACAAGTTCATCCCATTCAAGAACTGATCGATCCCGATGTGATAGAGGGTCGAGATCTGATAGGTCATACTATCACGATTCCGATCGGAGGTCACACAGGAGCCCACCAAGGAGAGAGAGGAGATCCCCTCGATCCCGCACGGACAGAACCAGGGATAGCTCCGACTCTGATGATGACCACAGGAGGAATCGAACCAGGACAAATGACTCGAGTAGGCCATCTGTTCATTCCAGCTCGCAAAAGGACTCAAAATCATCATCATCATCTCACTTAAAATTTGAGAAGGATTCTAAATCTGTAGATTCTCCTCACTCCACAGAGACTGACAAAAAATCATCAAAGTCTGAGAGGACTGTGAGGAGAACGTCAGACTCTGATCCCCACCGTAAGCGCTCTCCTGAAGTGGAGTCCAGTCACCGAAAATCTGCCACACATCACAAATCCCAGAGTAGTGCTAAATCTACCTATTCTAATCACTCTCAGACTTCTGACAGAAGACGCCAGAAAAGCCCGTCCAGTGACTTGGAGGCAGATCAAAAAGGGAAGACCCGCATCTCCGACAGGAGCACAGGCACTGAAGGTACCTGTTTAACCTCCCAGAAGATTGGTCAACAGGAGTCGAAAGACCCCTCCAAGTCCAACTCAAAAATGTCAGTAATTAATAGACAATCACAAGATGCATTTCACAGCATTAATAGGATAAAAACACATCCAAGCATTACAGAATCCCACTCCTTTAATGAAAAAGAAAAAGAGTTGAATGAAGCATGCCAGACAAAGGAACAATATAACAAGATCTCCAAGGACATAGTGTTGTCCTTTCACAAGGATTTGCAAGAACCATCCTCCCAAAGATTAAAAGCTGTTTCAAGTCTTGAAAATGAAAGCACTTCAAATAAAATCAAAGGTCGGACTCTTGTTAGTGCTAGCCAAGGAGACATGGATATTGTTAAAGAAGGCCCCAATACCAACAGTGTACCGCATGTGGACTCCAATGCGATCACCTCAAATTCATGCAGTAATGATAATACAGAAGGCAGAAGCCAGGGCGAAAGGGATATACAGGCTTCGTTACATTCCTCAGTCGGGACGGTAAATGTACTTGTTGCAGACGACCTGCAACAGAATGCTAACTCGGAGGATGTTCAGCTAACAAAATATGTGGCTGTCAACATTCAACCTGGCATAAGTTTGCCTGAAATATCATCACATCTGAAGGCTGAGAATCAGCTGTTGCCTGCAAGTGAACGACAGCATCCAGATCCAGTTAAGAACACCAGCAGTAGTACAAAAAAGTCTCGCTGGGATATTGTTGGACAGGATGCATCAGACAGTGATAATTCCCAGAGGTTACCATCTGCAGATAATAAACCTACTGTTAAAAAGGTAATCTCTGTTAAAAAAATAGAGTTCTCAAAAGATGTTAACCCGCAAGGAGTTAAACAACAAGAAGACGGGACACATTCCATAACGGCACAGAACACAGAGATGACAAAGCATGAAACTATTTCTCATAGTATATCTTCTGCCAAGTGTTCACTCAAAGACCAAAATAACACGGATACACGTCTCTCTGACTCAAAACCTGTTACTGAAAACCTGCGTGAGCATCACAATACCTCAGAAATAAAAAACGCTACAAATGTGCAACATTTGCCCAGCATTATTGTTGAAGAACGGCATAACGCTCACAAGAGTACACCAGTAAAGAGAGAATCCGTTAATGTTGGTGACTCTGGAGGACACAGCAATGCCAGTGACAGTGATGACTCTGAGTATGACTCTGATTGTGAACAGGCAATCAAACGGTTACACTCTATAGTAGTCATACCCAAACAATCTTCCATAGCACTGGATCCACCGGATACTGGGGCCTCTTGCAGTCCAATGAGTAGCTCAGAGGAGCAACATAGGAATGACGTCAATCACCACAAACATCAGAGTACTGGTGAGGTCCCAACGCAAATCGTTTTTCAACAGAGGCATCCAAGTGTTGCCCCAGCATGTGAGGCAGTAATTGCTTCACCTCATGAAATAATGTGTCAGTCCCAGAGCAACATGATCGATAGCACTAGTCAGTCAGAGGGATCAAACTCTGTCAATGCCCAACCATACAAGGATGCGTTTAAAAGTGAAGAAAGGCTAACTACTAGTGCACTGAACCAGCTTTCTGCCCACAGCCATCAGAGTTTTAAACCGCCTGAGCAAGGGCACGGGCATCATTATGTAAGTGGAATGGATGGACAAATGCTCCCTCAATACCACCAAGAGGACTTCTCGAGAAATAACCTTGTCAACAGCAACGGTGTATTTGGCATGGGTTGGGATTTCTCTCAGTCGGAGCAGCCCAGCAGTACATACCAGCAGCCAGATAGCAGTTACGGGCCCCAGTTACTCAACCCCCCACAGACAGGAATCCCTCCTCTAGGACTGGGATACAGGCGGAGTAATGCTTCCTGGACCCCTCAGCCTCCTATCATGCAGACCAGCAGACCGCCCTACCTCCATGTGCCTCAACATTATCAGGATCCCCTGGGTCAAGTCCATCCTGATTCTCTGACCAATGACCACGAGGATGACAGTGACCACAAAGCACTGGCTCCAAGTCAAACATGCAGCGGGCCTAACATGTCCACTTTCCTCCAGGCTAATGAAATAAGCAGCAACAGCAGGGGCTCTGCCATCTTGGATCACTCTAGAGACTCAGATGCACTCAGACCCCACAGAGGAAGAGGCCCGCCCAAAAAAAGGCGCCAAGAGATAGAGTCAGACTCGGACAACGAGGCGGAACCTGGGCCTACAAGCAAACGGGAACGCCACGGAGAAGGGGACGTCACCAAAGATGCTCCTGCAAAGGCGGAGGTGTCCCGCCCTTTACTCGATCTGAAAGACTTTCGAGATTCTAATAAATGGAAGGATTATTCCAAATCTAAAAAGATGCCGCCTTATTTTGACCTGATCGAGGATAATCTGTATCTTACTGAACGGTATGGCGGTATTTTTGCTATGTTTATAATGATGTTTTTCAAATATCAAAGTGCCATTATTTGGTCTAGCTCAGTACAGCACAAAAGTGTTATTTCAGTAGGTTGAAATTTCATTCACATTATGGGTGGGCGATATGGCCAAAATCTTCTATCATGATACAAGTAATTTCATGTCTCAATAACGATATACATCACGATGTATAGTACTTTTTCTTGAAATTTAATTAGGAGATTGTTTAAATAACTGTATGGTTATACCTATTTTTAAATAATCCTGTACATTTTTATTCATGTGGAAGACTGACCACATGAGACTGAGCTTATCTGTTGTGTGACCAAAGCAATTCTGCCACTGATTAGCGATAGAAACAGTATCGAAAAATCTCTTATCCATTGATTTTTAAATCGGCCCACGATATATATTCACATACTGTATATGTATATATTTATACAGAAAGAAGAGCAAATCTCATCGTGATATCAAGCGTATGCAGTGCGAGTGTTCAGTACTGTCCAGGGAGGAGCGCTCTCGTGGAGTGTTGGCTTGTGGCGATGACTGCCTGAACAGACTGTTGATGATTGAGTGGTGAGTTGTAAAACGCTAATAGTTTTTGCTGTACAGCTGTGTGGTGTTCACATCTAGTTTTTGATCCAAATATCTCCATGACCATACATTTGTAAACTTAAATTCCCTTATTACATATTGGTGTATTCATGTGTGAAGAAAGGTTGAAAATAATTGTATGCTGAATATAATCATTTATAAAAGTGTGTGCGTTTGGACTGTTGGTATGTGTGGTATGTAGTACTTTAACACAAAATTGGATTTGTATATTCGGACAGTACAGATATGAAAGTTGTATAGAAATGGGACATTTTAATGGAAGCTTCAAGTATTACAAAAAGGTCAACATACATTTTTTTTTTAACCCATGTCATGAAATATTTTCCCTCAGCTCATCACGTTGTGTCAATGGACACTACTGCTCTAATCGACGCTTTCAGATGAAACAGCATGCCGACTTTGAGGTTATTCTCACAGAAGACAAGGGCTGGGGGCTTAGAGCAGCTAAAGAATTACCAGAGTAAGCTTTTCTTATAGATGGCATATTTCCTTTCTTGGGGAGGAAAGCATCGGATTGTGCTTAATTTCTTCACTCGACTTTTGTTTCAGAAACACTTTTGTTCTTGAGTACTGTGGTGAGGTGTTGGACCACAAGGAGTTCAAGAACAGGGTGAAGGAATACGCCCGCAACAAGAACATCCACTACTACTTCATGGCGTTAAAAAATAACGAGGTACGTGTAAGGCTGAGACTTGCTGTAGAAGGATATATCTGCGGCTGCAACGGTCTAGTCGACCGATTCCCAACCTGTTGGCCGCGATGGTACTGCAAGTGGGCCGCCAAAATCATTTGCAAAACATCATGATTTGACAAAATGTAATAAATGACAAATAAATGGTGTTTTTAAATGTTTAAAACGAAATGGTTTTTAAAAACCTTTTAAAAGGTTTAGAAACGAACTTTTTGGTGATAGGAACTTATCTAATTTGCCCCGCGTTGCCGCCGCCAGCTAGACCTCAATCGTAATGTTTTGTGTCAGTATTTCTGCTAAAATCACATCCATGGCTAAAATGTGCTCTGAGACGCATTATTTGGCGTTGGATGTGGGCCGCAACATTTTTGGAGAGTTTCAAGTGGGCCTTGAGTTGAAAAAGGTTGTGAACCGCTGGTCTAGTCTTTATTAAATATGTGTTTGGTATTGTACTTTTAGATCATTGATGCAACGCTGAAGGGGAACTGCTCGCGCTTCATGAACCACAGCTGTGAGCCTAACTGTGAGACCCAAAAGGTAAGTCAGGCCAGGGGAAGTCCTCTCTAATGCCGCTTTTCCACTATCGTGCCGTGCCGTACCGGAACCCGTGCTCATCCGTTTCCACCGCCACCCGACCCTTCCCGGGCCGCAGTACCCATGCCGATTTTAGCTACCCTTTGCGACCAGGAACCAAGGGGTCTATCCGTGCTGTTATGCAAATGAGCAGACCGTTGATTGATCACAAATACGTCATGATTGGTCACAAATACGTCATCCCATGAGAGAGAGAGTTCAGCTGCTTTCGAAACCGCAGGCTGCAAACTGTTGTAATGTTCGCTCTAGGGGCTGTTAATATGTCACTTTATTAAGTTTTAATATTTTTTCAGGGGAGAAAGTAACCATGTAGATTCAGAATATGTGATCAGTTTATCCAAATAACGCTTGTTTGGAAATTTGCTCCGACGTTTTCGGACGTGAGGAGCCGCCGGGTGAGAGCAGCGGTCATCTCAGCTGCCAGCAGCCCGACTCCTGAGCTGATCGGCCGGTCAACGTCCGTCGTCATCCCGGGGAGAACATGATCCATGAACTGATCTGCAGCTCTGGGCTGATTTACCGCTGGCTCTAGGCTGTACCTTAGCACTACGTGTGTGTATACATCGGGTACATCGATATCGGGAAACGCATGTCTCTGCAGCATTTTGACGCTACTCCGTTTAATAATATTATTCATATTAAGTAACTCCTCCTACTTTCGGGTCTGTTGTGTAATGGAAACGCGTACCTAGGATAGGTATGCGTGCCGTACCGTACCGGGCTGGTCAGTGGAAAAGCGGCATTAGGGTGTGCTCACACTGTCCGCCTTTTATGAAGAAAAAGCGCTGCCTAGAGCGCATTTTGTGCTGAAAAAGGCGGCCCATGTCAAATGCGCATTTCTCAACAAGTTCAACTATTCTCAACCTTTGAAAGAGCTCCGCTCGGCCAAAAAAACGACCAGCGCTTTTTAAAAGCAGCCGCCTTTTGTGCTATGCAGCCGCCGTTTGGTCATTTCCCAGAGGTTTTAATGTAAAAAGGCGTTGCCTATTTTTTTTAAAAAGGCGGACAGTGTGACCACGGCCTAACTCTTCCAGTTCTAGTTCCAGTTGCTTCAATGTCTTCTGTAACTTTAATTATTTCCTCTGCTTTCCAGTGGACTGTAAACGGTCAACTCAGAGTGGGCTTCTTCACCACCAAAGCAGTCACTGCAGGAACAGAACTCACCTTTGACTACCAGTTCCAAAGATATGGGTGAGATGATCACAGCGGCATTATCTGAATGTTTTATTATACTACTGCTGCTGCTCATTGTGTGTGTTATTATTGAGACCCTAACGCATTCCAGGTCGTGGTGGTTTATAACTTTTCTTTTCATTTTCCCTGCCCACTAGCAAAGAGGCCCAGAAGTGTTTCTGTGGAGCTCCCAGCTGCAGAGGTTTCCTCGGCGGTGAGAACAGAGTCAGTGTTCGAGCCGCTGCAGGGAAAATGAAGAAGGACCGCCCTCGAAAGAAGGACACAGTGAGCGCTCTCACCACGGTCATTGTTCATCATACTTTTACATGCAAGGATACATTGTCCCTCTTCAGCTGTGGTCATTACTGCTGGAGCTCAGCTGTCACTGGGTCAGGTTTGCATGGGCTTATGGGTAATTGCTGCGAGAGCCCCGGTGACCGGACCCTTCCATAAATAACCCTGTTGAAACACAAAAGAGCTTATTTTAAGACTCTTGTCCTTTTCTGCTGCCTTTGTTTCAAAGCATGTACAGGAAGTGGCTCTTAACATCTCACTGTTTATGTTATTTTAAACAAATATTTAAAAAAATATTTGTTCCTTTATTGAACAGAGGGGTGCTGGAATTTATATAGTGTGTTTTCTATCTTTTAGTTGGATGAGGAGCTGGAGGCACTCTTGGAGAATGGAGAAGGCCTGTCTGATGAGAAGGAGGTGGTGGCTCTTTGTAGGCTGATGGTCCGAGTGGAGACCATGGAGCAGAAACTCCTCTGTCTCAAGCTGATTCGAGTGAGAATTCCTTACCTGGCTATCTTTGTGACATGTATTATTGTTTAGTTTTTGTTTTTGCAACGTGTAAAGATATTTGTCAGTTTTTGTCAATTGTAGTCTGAGATTGTATTGTGTGTTCCCAGGATACTCAAAATCCATCCTGCTTGAAGCAGTTTCTAGACCATCACGGGTTGTCTTTGTTGTGGATATTCATGGGGGGGCTGACTGAAGCCAAGGGTAACAGTTCCAGCATGATCAAGCTACAGTTTGAGGTAACATTTAGCACATGTCAACCAATAGAAAAATGTCTTGCATCAGTAAAACCACTCAAGTTTTGAAATGAATTATTCAGTATTCTACTATTCTGTCCCCAGATTATAAAGACCCTGTCCGTGTTGCCCATTTCCACTAAAAACATGTTGGAGGAGAGCAAAGTGTTGACCTCCATTCAGCGTTGGGCCCAGACCAACGCACTCCCACAGCCCGCTGAGATGGATGGCTACTCCAGTGAGAACACCTCACGTGCCCAGACCCCCCTCAACACTCCCGATGGTTCCACCACCAAACTAGGACCGGAGTTGGAGAGTGACACCCCAAAACGGGCTGTGTACCGCCGCCTCAAAATTATCAGTGAAAACAGCCTGGACAGCGCACTCTCTGATGCCAGTAAGGCATCTGATGGCAAGGAGGAAGATGAGGATGATGAAGAGGAAGTCGAATCGTCGCATGCTCCATTGCCAGAGAGCATGGAGGAGAAGGCAGAGCCTTCGGGTGAAGTTGAAACTCCCGCCAAGGAAACGATAGAAGAGCTAGTCGGAGATCTGAAGGAAGAGACACAGGAAGAGTCTGCTTCGAATCAGAGCACACCACTTGAGCCTCAACAGGAAGAAACAACAAAACGGGAAGAACTGGAGAAAACTGAAGAGATTACTGTGAAAGAGGAAGCAATCGATGGCTGTGTTGCAGTTGAGGCTCCAGAGATAGTTAGTGAAGAAGATGTCGAAAGAATGGAGGAGCAGACTGTTCAGACAGAGGAGGAGAACGCAAAGACGGAGGAAGAGCCAGAAGTCCGAACGACCCAGTCTGACCAAGGGGAAGTGGCTGAAGCTCCATCCTTGGCAGAACAACATGATGCAGGCCAGGCAGAAAACACAGAGGCTGAGAACACTGCAAGCATTGAGGAGCAGCTAGAGGATCCTAGTGACTGTGCTACTGATGTCCCTCCCAGCTCTGTGGCCCCAGAGGTGAGTGCTCAAGCCCCAGAGCCCAGCTTGGAGGCTCCCGAAGCCAGCTGTGAGGCCCCTGAGACTGGTTCTGAGGCCCCAGAGGCCAGCCCTCCAGCCCCAGAGGCCAGCTCTGAGGCTCCAGAAGCCAGCCTTCAAGCCCCAGAGGCTGGCTCTGAGGCCCCAGAAGCCAGCACCGCTACAGAGAGCACAGTGGCCACTGTGGAGCCTTCGCTAGTGGGGACTCCATCTCAGGATGAAGAGGAGGGGCCCTCGGATGTGGAAAGTGAGAGAAGCCAGGAACCTCAACTTAGCATTGTGGACATTAGTGGCTTGGCTGCCAGACTCCTGGACAGCTGGAAAGATCTAAAGGCAAGATAGTTGAACTTTTCATGCTTGTACGTAATAGATTATATTGAAATTGCTTAAAGGAATGATTCACTCTAAAGGTACATTTATATCAATTATGGGTTAAAACATAGAAAGTATGTGTGGAAAAACCGTTGTGTAGGTACTCCCTCAGCTAAAACAGCCAAATGTAGCACTCTGAGTGCTACATTTCCTATAGCAATTAACTTGGAAGCACTTTTTCTGTAAGTCACTGCAAATTAAATGTGTGTCAAATACAGCATTAATCCAGTGACGCATAGCCACACTTGTCTACAACATGGTAAGCTATTTAAACAGTCATGACAAACTTTCCTCTTTCCTACGTTGCCCATAAGCCATTGCGCGGCTCAGTCTGACTCCCAAAAGAGTTGACAGCTACTAGCCACTGATATGAAAGATGGCTCCCATCTGTTCTGATTCTAGAGATTTCGTGTCAGAAATATTGACAGCAGCTGGTGCAGGTGACATATTTTATTGGTTTGAGCCGTTTTATACAGATTTTAGAGAGAAAGGGGCACAGGAGAGTTGATTGATGATAGCCGACCGCAAACTACATCCGAGCTATGCTGGTGGTGTACCTGTGGACGGTGCACCGTCATGCGGTGCATTTCGGGATTTTAGTTCAATAGAAATGATTGCTATCTAGAAGCCTGAGATTGAGGACGTAGAATATTTCGAATTGGGTGAATTATTCCTTTAAGTTGTTGCTGCTGTTTTACAGGCTGAAACTAAACAAAATGCTTTGACTGTTTTTTAGGAGGTCTACAGGATACCAAAGAAAAGCCAGGTGGAGAAGGAAACAAATGGTGAGTACATTTCTCATTCCAAGTGTTTCAGATTTGGACAAGCTCTTGCTAAATGGCTCATCTCTCTGTGTCACAGATCGCAGCCGAGAGCGAGATGCAGCTTTAACCCCACGCACAGCTTCTGGCAGCCGGGAGAGGGAGAGGGAGCGTGAGCGAGAGAAAGACAGAGACAGAGACAGAGACAGAGACCGTGACCGAGATCGGGACCATGACAGGGACAGAGAGCGAGACAGAGAGCGGGAACGAGAGCGAGACTGGGAGCGGGATCGTGACCGAGCCTCTGAGAAGACTCCACGGAGCATGGAGCGACGGAGGAGGCGCTCCAGCTCCCCTCCATCCTCCTCCTATGAGAGAAGCAGACGAACAGAGGAACGGTGAGAGACGGTTTATGCGGGGAACATCTGTTGTCCTGTACACTCCTAAAGCTGACACATGTACTCTTTCTTTACATGCTAAGGTTCGACCCGTCCTCCAATAGCAACAAGACTCCGCGGGGAGTTGGGAAGGAGCGCAACAAGCTGTCCACAGAGGAGCGGCGGAAGCTGTTTGAGCAGGAGGTTGCTCAGCGGGAAGCCCAGAAACAGCAGCAGCTTCAGCAGCAACAGCAGCTCCAGACTATGGCCTATGACCCCAACCTGCCCTATGTCTCTAGTCCTGGCTACATCACCTACCCACCTGGGTACCCTTTACAGACCTATGTGGACCCCACCAACCCCAATATGGGCAAAGTGTTGCTGCCCACCCCTCCGGTGGAGGTGGTTGTCGGTACGATGGCATACGAACAGACTCCTCCGCAGACTGTCATCTCTGAGCTGGGCCTGCCCCCTCCTCCCACCTCCACCCAGGCACCTCCAGTCTCTCAGCACATCACTACCAACCCTCTGGAGCTCAGTGCTGGCAACCCCCAGCAGTATGCCCAACCCCCCACCGTGACAGTCCAGGACCCAGGTGTGGCTGTCCTCTCTGTGCCTGCCCAGAGGGCAGCACAGGTGCCAGGCCAGCACCCAGGAAGCTACGCCACGCTATGGGACCCCACCACCCAGCAGGCAGTCACCATGCAGACCCAGCCCATGCAGCAGCAGTACGCCTCAGCTCCAACACAGGCTCAGACGCAGACAGCCATCTACTACCAGGGCCAGCCCTGCCAGACCATCTACAGCATCCCCAGCTACCCCCAGGCCAACACGCCTGTCATACAGGTGACACCATCATGTCCTGATTCATCTGATCTGCTTTATACGGTGGTCAAACCGGATACTGTAACAATAACTAATGTCAGTACTGCTGCTTTTAAGCAGTCTTAAGATCCATAACAATAACTAATGTCAGTACTGCTGCTGTTCGGCGGAGTCTTAAAGGTCATTGCATCATTTTGTCATCAATTGTGCGTGGTCTCTAGTATTAATGAATGCCCTCTGAGCCGGTGAAATGCTCCCGTACGCCTGTTTCAGGCTGTTCTAGTTAGACGAATGATGTGGGCGGAAAGAACGACCCGTTTTCGGCCCTTACTCATGAATATTTGTGACGTTTAAATGACTTGCCGCTAACAGCACTGCCCGTCATAGTGATGTTAGCCAATCAGAGGCGAATATTGCATCTAGCCTCTCTAGTGCGTTATCAACACTAACCTGGCACCGTTCTGTCAACTGTACCGTGCTACGAACTGATGCACAAAATGTCTTCGGAGATACAGCCACTTGTACTTATATCCACTTGGTCAAATCCACCAACCACACAATAGTAAACCAACGGTACATTTTTATTATGGATTTGGAATCTACCACCACTAATATATTTCAACAGCATTTGGCTGGTGGCTGGTGCTAATTTCCATCTCTGGCTTGTGCCCATTTCATACATGCTTAGATGCTAACGTGGATAATATGATAGGGTGACCAAACGCCCGGACATGTCCACTTTTCACGTCCTGTCCGGGGCGTCCAGGGTTTTTTTCTAAATTCATGAAAATGTCCGGTTTTCATCGTTTTTAACGGGACCATACAATCGCCGACAGAGTCCTCGCGCCAAAA
>OMKN01081354.1:0-17035 GCA_900302345.1 Melanonus zugmayeri
CTCTCTATATAGCAACGTATGTGTCATATTTGGTTTGATGGATGACGTCACGGGGTGGGGGGGTTTACAAACGTCACCTTTTTCACCTCTTATGAGTTTGCAGGTCTGCACAATGTTCGACAAAGTTGACACAGATGTCAGATCCCTGAACACATTCAAATACTAGGGTTTATGATCTTGACTCAATTGGACATAAAGTTATAATAATCTAAAATTGTTATGCATTTTAATTATGCATGACAGATATTGCAGCGACTATCCTGACCGGAAATTAGCCACTCGGCTGGGTGCAGCCGAGTGGTCACCCATGCACCCATGCGTGATTACACGCTCTGTTCCACCTGTGCCCAATATAGAGTTTACCTGCAACACCTCTACACTGCCACCCGTGGTTAACTTAACATATGCAACAAAGATAAACAGACATACATGTACAGACAGCAATTATGGCTCCTACAGACATCATACAAAGTCAGACTGATTAAATAACTTATCAACAATTCAGCAGCAGTGGGTCCAAGTAGTGCTGTGTGCATAGTTTCTGGTATATAGAGTATGGTTTGATATGTTTGATGTTGAGATGCAAAAATGTGCAGGGTCCGGTGGAGGTGAGATGAGCAGGAATGGTTTGGGAGGTTCTTTTCTTGACTGCCATGCAGGGCTGCGCAGTGGCGAAGCTACCGGGGTGGCATAGGGTGGCAGCTGCCACCCCCGAAAAAGGCCCTGCCACCCCAGGTGCCACCCCATTTGAAACCCCCAGTCCATCAACAAATCCTTGCACTAGCCAACTGGGGCTGCGATGGAGAGCTGACAGTCAGTGACCCCTTTCAACAAAATGGACGACACTGCAGCCTCCCAGGCAGAAGTTGAACTGGACCAGCACCGGTTTGGAGAATGTGATCTTCCCTTACAGGAAGTTGGAGATCGAAGAGCATTCGAAGTTCACTTCAGTTTAAGCATGTGCATGTTATGCATAAGAAAAACTCAAAGAAAAATAAATATATCGCAAACATGTAATGAAATAAATTGTTTTGTTAAGTTTAAAGCAGATGTCTTAAATAAAGACTGAAAAATGAATTGAATGATTTGGTTAATCTTTCCTCTTTACCTTGATGGTGTTTACAGCCACAGATGAACAGTGTAGGAGCTGTAGCTTTGCTGTAGCTGTAGTTACAAGTTTTTACTTGTAACTAAAGTCCTCCAACCTTAGTGGACCAAACATCATTTGACCAATTAAAACAAATGTTATACAGTATAACATTTGGTGTCAGACTGTTGTTGACGTCAGATGTCACACACGTCAGACTGTCATTGACTGTCTGACGTCTGTGATCCCAGAGGACACTTATCTCCCCTGGTGATTCTATGCCAGACCTGAACAGCAAACTGGACTTTTGCTTTCGATCTGATTTCCGGTAAGTGACACACCTGCTCAGCTGGGCTGAGGTCAGGTGAATGACGATGCCAGTTGACAACATCCCACTGCTGGGTCATAAAAAAACCTCCCTGGTTGCATTTGCTATATATAGGATCGTCCTCCTCCTGCATTGTCCTAAAATTGGCAAGACTACTTGAGAAAAGGGGCTACAGTTGTTCACCCAGTATGGATCTGAACACAAAACTATTTAAACCAAGTCAGCACTTTAGTTTCAGTCATCGTTACATTTCAAATCAAATATGCCGGAGCCATAACAACCTAAATGTATCACGGTCTAAGTGATGGACTCTACTCTCTAACGTTACTTAGCAGCTGCTAGTTCCCCCTGGCTGTTTCCAGGTTATCCTGGTGCAGTCATAGGGTGAGTTTATACATGGTGGCCCCACCCACCTCACATAGGGACACATGACATGTATTATATTATTTACAACATGTCTTTACTTTGCAGTCTGCATGCACAAACACTTTGATGGTAATATACATATTTGTGAACACAAGAGCTTAATAAATCAAAATCCATGTCAAAACACGTCTACTCCTTACATATATGACTGAAGAGGGTCCAGTTAACTAACTTTGTAGACATTTCACACAGACTGTGAGCAAATGCAAAACAGCTGATCATAATAAATGAGTAACGTTAGCAGCATACAACAGCTATATATATTTATGTTACCTCAAAATACAAAAAAATGCAATAACCCGTATGCATCTCATTAACTACTGTATATTTGAGCAGGTTGTATATACTGCACATAACCATCTACTGCACATATTTTGAATATCTTACCATTCCTCTACCAATTCCATATTTATTTTTGTACTATTTGGATCCTGCTTACTGTTTACAGAACAGATCCCCTGTATATAGCTATATACTGTGTGTATATATATATATATATATAAAGTCATGCACACAAGACCACCAACACACAAAGGTTTGACTTACTTTACTGCAGCGGCGGCTCAGACTGTGGCCCATAGGCTGCGGTCAAGCTGTAGATATAGATGACATAGATATACAGATATATATATATCTGTTCTCATCACACCATGAGAAACCAAGCATGCGTATTCTCTTTATGCGACTATGCATTGAAAAGACAAATAATCTTTGTACACGGACTGACCTTTGTAGATTATATTTCTTAAATCGCATTGAATAATGGGAAAACAAAAGCATTGCAAACTGATATGCATGTAACACCTATATAATCAGAGATAATCATAACCCACATTTTTACAAAAACAACTTATTTAGTCCACATTTCTATAAATCATTCGCTACAGTTTGGTATTCATTTTGATATTGATGTATTGTTTTAAGAATATGTGTCTCTTCTAGGTCATTAAGAGGAAGGCTGCGGTGGCCTGTGAGGAAAACAAGCCTTTGGTGAAGAGATTGATGTTGAAGTTGAAGTCGATGTTCCCCATACCAATGACACTCGCATCAAGGTGGGATTTGCAAACCTTTGAAAGAACAGAATTGGCCTCATACAAGAACATTTGCATATTTGTCTCTTAACTTGCGTACGTACAACACGTACCAGTGTGCCACGTCAGATTCAGAAATACGCAGAAATACAGGAAATGATCCTAAATGATGCGTAAAGATGATATGGGGGTAGATTTGTCTCAATATTATTTGTGTGAACAGATTGAGCATACATTAGACATCTGTGAACGGATTGACAATCTGTGCATACATTAGACATCTGTGCATATATTTGTAATCTGTGTGAATGTATTGACAGTCCACGTGTACATTTGTTGTTGCTGTAAATGTAAAACCATTGCACAAACATAAAAAAACTCACATAGATATTTTGCAAATACATGAAATGCATATGTGGATCTCAATTCTACATGTACACATTACATTCTGAATTGTATACACAAATCGTTTTTAGACAAGCTTTCTGTGCAGGGGTAGTAGCCCATTCAGTGGTCTGTCCACTGACCACGGTCACTAACACAGACCACTGGTTACAACCACTGGGGGCGCTGAAGCTAGTGGTCAGTTAGTGAGGCACAGACCTCTAACTGGTCCGGGTGGTCTTTGTGGTCCTAATCCACCTTCTCCCAACGCTGTTAGCTGAATAAATGTCAGCGATCATAATCCTTTGTCTATTAAATATACTCTATTATCGATTATGCTTATATTCTTATTGTTGCACTGTATATTGCAGTTTGTGTGGTTATACCTAGATAGTAATACATATATCTATCTATCTATCTATCTATCTGTGGTCTGTTGTGTGGTCCTTGTAGTCCAGACCAGTTGCTCAGTGGTCCGTTGCGTGTATAACGAGCGAAGCAAATATGGTCTGGTTATGCAAGGCTACATATATATTAAATATAAATAGTTTATTTAAAATAAAAATAAAAACTAACATTGTGGTACAGCAGAGCGCTCCCACCTATTAGGTCAGCCCCGTCTTCTTATTAGCAGCAGCCAATCTCTCTCGTTCTCAGTTGACTGCTTCATTCAGTTCACCTGCTCCACTTGTATTTAAACCCCAGCTTTCTGTGCACTCGCTGCCAGATCGTTGTTCTCGTTCAATTATTCAGCTTTGCAGTATGTCTTTCTGCCTGCTACCGACCCCCTGCCTGCCTGATGCCCTTCCCGCCTGCTACGGGTCCTAACCTTATTCATAACAGAGTGTTTACAAGGAGCGCTTGGGGATCCCCATCAAATAGACCATTGGGTCCCAGTCTCATGTTGACACGGCCACCAGGAGTGGCTCAACCACCAAGAGCAAATGTGTTGTGTGAGCCTCAAAGCCTCCATGAGCCACGTCCCCTTTGTCTTCTTTTTAGCCATTGGTGCATGATATTTATGTCACCGAAAATACTGTACCATGAAATTGGGAAATAATGATATATGTTATATAACATGTTTTAGATGTTATCAATATTAGCATATTTTTACATTACTTAAAGTAATTGTATGTCTTTCTATATCGGTATCATGTGTTGAATGGGGAAAAACATGACACTGTAGTCAATGAAATGATTAGTTGTGCATTAAAACAGTGTTTGAAATATGGGGTCGGGGGGGTATTTGAAAAAAAAAAGAGTTAAGTTCAAGTTAAGGTTAAACTAATGTACATCTCATCCTTTCATTGTAATAATTTTCTAAAACACGACATGCCACTTCATTCTGTATACACTCCTGTTACTATATACTGGCAGTATATACTGTAGTAGTTGTATAGTAGTAGTAGTTATTTCATAAATTGCTTGCTAGGACCCCGATCAAACCTTAATTTACTTTCTAGAGACTACACATAGGTCTGTTAATGCTCCACACACAATTATCAAATCATCTAAGATGTCAACCTGTGTGAATTCTAGCAGTGGATTTTACGAACCACTGTTTCTTAGAAATCGACCCATTATTCTTTCAACGTGTATTCTCACATTAGCCTTAATGTGTCCACTTCTTGAGCAGAGAGCTGCTTCCTACCTTCATCCCTAGTCAAATTAGGGATTCGGGTGGCACCATGTACGGCTAGCCTGCATGCTTCCTTGGCCACTTGATGGGAGGCTTTAAAGTCTGACAGATAACGGCAGCTTATTCCAATTTTGGAGACGACACATTCTGTAACATTGAATCGGATGCAATATCCTTACTGCTGAGACCTAATTTGAGTTTCATTAAGATAACCAATAGATGGTCCTCCAGGCTCATAGAACCACACACAACCTCCACGCTGTCCTTACGTTTTTGGATCAACCACTCAAAACAGGAAAAGTCTGTGTTTCTCAGTTTTTCTTTTAGTTGCTTCTTCTCAGATTTGAGTTTGTTGAATTGAAGTTGAGGCACTCTGTAGAAAGTTAGCTGTAGGCTACTTGAGATCGAGATTATTGTGGATAGCCTTTGGGACTCTCTGCTTCTGAAAGAGAGAGAGATTTCATTATAGTTTAACCATTTCATTATAGTTTCCTAAAACACATTTGACAACCCAGGGCTATTTAACTGTAGCATTTCACTATGCCACAACTAAAATTGATTCCTGGCAACAGCCTCAGACTTCTCTACATGGATATACAAGGCTGATTGCATCTAGAGAATCTCAGTGTGATATCACGCCTTGAACAGAAATTGTCATGTCATAGTGAATTACTACACAACAAAGAGTGATGGACAACAGAAATTCGGAATTTGCTTCTAATGATGTTATTAAGGTTTATCAAGGTGTGCATTAATGGTGCTAAGATAAGATTTAAGAGCAAATATTTTAGTGTCATTTGTTAGAAATGGTGTAGCCATTCGACAGCATTGTTTCTGACCAATCAGGGCATCTCTTCCCTGATTGGTTTGGGGAATCTCTCTTGCCTGTCAATCACAGGTGCGTGAAATGCACTCACTTCTCAATGATGGAGAAACGTATGGAGGAAGTAGAGCGGGAGGGGGCGTTTTTTTGGTTGTTTAGTTTCAAAATGTTGCTCTTTTCAGCTCTCTCTCTCTCTCTCTCTCTCTCCTCTTGGCTACCTACCTAACAATGCTGGCTTTTTGGAAGCTAAGCAGGACTGGCCCTGGTCCATCCTTGGATGGGAGACTAGAGCCCCTTTCACACATGCACTGCAACCCTGAAATTATCCGGACATTACTCAGGAGCTGTATGTGTGAACACAAATGTCCGAATCAGTCGCACCGGACATTAAACGGATAACTCCTGGCCAGCTCCCTAGTACAAGTCTGGGTAATGTCCGTTTGAGCCCATGTGTGAACAGAGCAGGTAATTGTCCAGAGAATTCACAGCGAGAGATGGTGACATTTCTATCATGCGACTGGTGCGAAACTGGAAGAATACAAATATCCAAATACCCATGTCCACACCCTCCCCTGGCGCCACCCCTTGTCTAAACCAAAAGTATTTCACGCCCCGTTCACACACGAGAACGTATCTGACAGACAATCTCCGCTTGTGTGCTACATGTGTGAAAGGGCAACTCCGGATAATCTTCGGACCTGATTCTCCGGATTATCCGGAGTTCATGTGTGAAAGGGGCTTAGTTGGTGCTGGTAGAGGTGTCGGAGGGCCAGTAGGGGGTGCTCACCCTCTGGCCTAGTCCAGACAGAGTCCGAAGAGTCTTTCGGATGAGACGTGAAACCGAGGTTCTGACTCCCTGTGGTCACTCAAGATCCCATGACACTCGTCGCAAGTCGAGTAGGGGTGCTAACCCCAGGGTCCTGGCCTACTTCCCACCCTGGCTCTTGTACCAACATGGCCCCCTAATCATTCCCTGGTTTCTAATTGGATTGTTTCATTCCTCACCTCTCCACTGTGAGAGCCAGTGTGTGGTGAGCGTTCTGGCGCCCACTGGCTGCCGTGCATCAGTCAGGTTGGTGCTACACACTAGTAGTGGTGTGATATCACCCCCCGCTACACACACACACACACCTCTCCACTAGCTATCATTGCTGTATACCAGCAATAGGGAGGCCTAGCAATTACAAGTGCTGAGAAACTTGCTCTATTGACATCCTTACTATATTGTTGTTTCACTTTCTTCTGACAAATGTACTTATTGTAAGTTGCTTTGGACAAAAGCATCTGCTAAATGCCATCACACGTCCATGTAGCCAAGCACATTCATACGTACACACACGCAAGCTCACATCCACTTTCCACATGCTTTCTTTCCACGTAGAGTTTGGCTTTTCTCCTATCCCAGGCCATTAGCTGTTTCAAAAACGTCAAACTTCAATACCCAACCCAACTTCTCATCATCATCTGCCCAAAATAGCTCTGGTTTGTGTTGTTCCATAACATCAAACAAAGGGACTCGTAAGTCCTCACTAAAAAGTACAGTAAAACATGAAATTAAATTCATTTTCAATGTCATTCAGGGCACAAAATATACACGTTCTACTCTCTTCTGATATAGAAGAGAACCTTCCCATCTCTATTGCGAGGGGTACCTGATCTTATTTGGGCACAATGACCTCTGGCTCCTGGAGAGAAAGGAGATTATAGGTCTCAGGGCCATAGCACATAGCAACATAGTTTGAATTGTACATACGATCTGAGCTTATGTTTACCCATCTATTTTTATTTCCACCAGCCTGACAGCCATGACAGCGCTAATTAATGATGTGGTGTGCTTACATATTCTTTTTATTTCTTTTATTTGAGTGGTCTGCTGAATTGTTTATTGGATGTCTTGTATCATGTATTTGTGCATGGTGTGCTTAAATATTTGATTTCTTTACTTTATTTGCGAGGGGTGTGCTACAATATTTATTTGATTTCTTTATTTTGTGCATAGGCCTACACAAGGAAATGCCTACATTGTTAGGAGATAAGGTAGGTAGGTAGATAATATAATAATAATGGCAACAATGACATTAACTTTTTTAATTATATAATTATATGAAAGAATGAATAATAACGAAAGACACAGTTGAGAATGTGTGTCCAACACAAGAACACACACAATTAGTATCTATCTAAACCTTCATTAACCTTTTTAATTAGGCCTATAGTTACGAACAAATGAATAATAAGAATCAATCTGTTGAGAACTCCATACTCTGCTGCATGGTGATGCGTCTCAGACACAAGAATGCAGTTATTGTATTTAGTGTTAGGCTTATATATATTGCCTATACATTACAATTTGAGAGACATAGGCCTGTTCCTTTGAGAGATCTGGTGGATTTATTATATTATATAATATATATATCTGTATATATTATTATATAATATATACAGACAGAACACACCGTTATATTTCACATTGGTGCTATCGTGACTGATTTCTGGTGAAGCTGGGTTTGGATGGTGGTTCTGCCGTCACCTTCGTGGGTGGGCATTTCATTTGGCGTCTTTTTTATCTACTGTGCTGGTGGGAGCTTTTTCCGCACTGAGCGGCGTTCGCTTCTTTTGTCTTGTGAGTCGTTGGGGTGCCTGGGGTGCGTTCCTTTTATCTGTGTAGTTTCATGAAAAGGTTACAATCCATCAAAGACTGACACCTTGTGACAAACAACTTCATCATGGGGTTGGATGTCACGCTGTTGTCCCATTGGTTTTCATTACTAATATACAGTATGGTCCAAAACGGTTTTTAAGTTTACAATTTATGCTGAAAATATACATTTTTGTTCAAAGTACTTCTCGGCTACAGTCATCTAATGTTCTACTTATATAAGCCCACATTATTTGTTTAGATGTACTTATTGTAAGTGTGTGTCTGGCATAGATACTATTGTATGAAATTCTGTAGAATTTGAAAATGAATATTATTGTAGAATCCTTTGGGGACAGAGATTGGGTTGGCTGATCACATTTGGGAGGTGTGGGGACAATGGGGTTTGGGGATTGTTTTTTTTAATTGTAGGTATGGTAACTCTGTTAAAAGTCTGTTTGTTTAAGTTGGGTATGTAACCCTGGTCAGAAAAACCCAGAAAGGAACCCAGAGGGTTCCCTGCTACAATTGTAAAAGTATTTGAAGTATTGCCCCTTTAAAAATGTATTTCAACTTGTAAACATTTCTGGGTGAGCTATCATCTTTAAAATATAACCCTCATAAATGAAATCCAGTCATTTAAGAAACAACCTTTCAGGTACAATGTAAGAGCTGCAATCACTTTTTGGCAAGTGCAAAACTGCATTTTATGGGTTGTATTACCCCTTTAATAAAGGGTATTTCAACTGGTAAAAAGGACTGGGTGAGTTATAACCTTTAAAATATAACCCTCATGAATGAAATCAACATTTCCTAAAACTGCATCAAGTCACAACGTGACTTTATTTTGACCCTTTGCCGACATGAGAACATAATCTTAAGGGAATGGGGATCTTAAGGGAATGTGAAGGAAAACTTGTTTTACAGTGGTGTAACCGAATAGACCCTGTGGCCAGTGTCATATAATTCCGAAATTCCTACTGAATTTCATCCACTGTAATATAGGTTGTGGCTCAAATGCTAAACATCAAATTTAGAGATCATTTGGTTCATTTCAAAAGGATACCAACATTTGGTAAATAGGGTTTGTCAATGAGCCCCACAGAGATAACTTTTAATAAATTCCATTTGAACATTAACATATGATGACAAGTCTATGTACGTACATGTTTGACTTTGAAATCTATGTAATTAACTGTTTAGAGCATAATCATCAGCTGAAAAATAAAAAGCCAATCATTTCTCCATAGAATTGTCTGCAATAACGAAGATTGTTATGGGAGTGTCTTTCTAGGAATCATAACAGATGCACGGTTCTCTCTCTCAGACGCACACTTTAGCCCGGAGCTGCCGTTTCCTAACAACTCCGGTGGGCATTATCTGCCTGTGCTTGGAGAGCGATGGGAGCCCCCCGCCCCCATTAAACTATTGTCACAGACACTACCCAGTCACCACTGTTAATTTGAAAAATACACTGGTGCTGGGCTCAGTGGGTGGAGATACAGTCTCACTTTTACCGAGTTTGATACATGTAAAGCTTAAAATGGACAACAATGGAGCAACTCAGGAGTGGCATTATGAAGCTGAGCCCGGGATAGCCGCAGGCAAAAGAAACCTCTGGAGTAATTTTAATAATGTTAATCTTTCAAGATCATCTCAAAGAGCTTGGTTCTCCGAAAGGAGAAGCTTTGTCACGCTGTCCCCCTCCAAGCATGTTGCAGAGTGACATCACTCTGTTGGACATGACCCTGTAAGTCACATTCAGTCAGTATGTTGTACGTAATATGCCCAAACATAGGTTCACTGCATCAAATGAGGAACGCCATTAACAAAAGAAATGTATTCTGCCCTTGGGGAGCACTACAGGCCCTGTGATGTTTTTTCGCATGATGTCACAGTTGCCGCTGCTCTTGATCACTTAAAAATGAAACGCCGCAAGACCAACCAAAGCAGCACGTTCCTCCAACCTTCACATCTGCAGAAGAGAGACAGAGGTGGTGGGACACAGCCGTTTACCATAATTGACAGCTACATATTGAATGACAATAATGAGTCTGCTATCCAAGATGAAGCACAAGACGCATTCTCACAAATCTTGAATTCAAATGTCGCCACCCAGGCTCCATTCGCCAGCCAATCTCAACGTAGTCAACATGAACATGTGATCCACAGCCTCCAAATCCATGATAACCAATCCAAACGTCCACACACGGTGAGTATGTAAGTGATGGTGTCTACAATTACCACTTCCTCACAGCTATTAGAGCATAGCTTCCAGGACTCCATCGCAGAAGGAGATGGCAGAAGGACCTGTAGGCTGTGGAAGTTCAAGCTGCTCAGTCTAGAAGCACTGAAGTACAGTCTAGAAGCACTGAAACTCCAATTGGACATACAGGCAGCACTTGAACCAAGTGTGTCTCACCAGCTCATGTGGAACATATAGGAAGAACATCGCCCTTGACCTGAATTGTGAACATTATATGCGCTACATAAAGGACATTTTGGCCAATCATTTTGGTCATGCACAAGGTCTTGCATGAGCAGCAGGTGTTCAGTTATACACCTGGGATGAAGAGTTACATTTGCTTCCATAGGCAGAGCAACCCATTGCACTATTTAAAACCAAATAAGCTGGTGCAATGGGTCAATGACTATAATGGGATATGACCATAAACAGGATAAGTGAAGATTACCTACTTTACCGTGACTATGTAGGCCTACCTACCTTTGAAAGTGTGTTCTTGCTGTCACATTTTGCACTATAATTATTTCTAAATATATATATTTTTAAAACAATACAACAATTATCTGAAAAATACATTAACTTTTGCTTAAAGTATTCTGTACATTGTATTGTATATTTACATGCCATCTTGATTTTGTAGAGAACTGTTTGTTACATTTATTTATTTTTTATTACCTTTATTTTTAACAAGATTTGTGACCCCAGTGCCAGTCACCCAGTATATCACTGTTACTTCTATTACCTACTGCATTGACTACGTATGACCTCTGACCTCTACCTCTAAGTCTGTTGTTTGCTCTATAAATATTTCAACATATATTAGACCGGTTTTTGAACATGTCTTTATTGTAGCTTCTAGTAATTGAGATGAGCAGGTTTTGCCATTTTGTTCTTGTAGATTAGTTTGTTTCTTACATTATTTTCATATTATATTTACTGTTACTGTGTTTATGTACCTACCTCAAAGTATTGCTGTTACAATTTACATTACTCCAGTAATTCCGAAATATAGAACAATAAAGTCTTTATTTTTGTTTCAGGTCATTTCTCCATTTAATGTACTTTGTGTTAATAAACATACAGTTTAAGTTGTGCTCATTCAAATATGTACATATATTTATTACAAATAAAATACACCTAAATGCAGTATTGAAATAACCAATACCTGAGTAAATAACAAATACATGTCAAAATGTAAGTAATTGGCATAATAATAAATGTATCTATTCCAGCACAAAGTATGTAGAAAAACAGATTGAGATAAACAATGAGAATAACAATGGAGAATAACAATGACAGAACAATATATTCAATATGCCAACATGTCAATCACAAAGTTCAAGGTCTCCGGTGCCCACAGTAAGGCTGTCGTCAAGACACCCAAATACTTCATGCAGAATAG
Organism: Melanonus zugmayeri; assembly: GCA_900302345.1. Taxonomy (NCBI): domain Eukaryota; kingdom Metazoa; phylum Chordata; class Actinopteri; order Gadiformes; family Melanonidae; genus Melanonus; species Melanonus zugmayeri. The sequence goes on from OMKN01081354.1 coordinate 12,004, forward strand.
CTCAAATCAACCGTCCCTCTAGGCTGATACCCGGACGCTGCCCAGAATGTCTGGCGATGTAAACATTTGCATTTGTTGCATTTTCCAACCTCTTCTTCACTAGGAGTAGTTTTGCAGTAAATTGCCACATCGCCATAAATGCCACTGCGGCTCAGAATGTCCTTTTTCTCCTCCAACTTCCACCAAGTGCCACTCTCTGCTCATCTGTGACGTCTCTTTTTAGCTGAGAAGTGGCCTCCATACAATGCCTCTCCAAATAGCTTCTGCCGTCACACATTGAGTCACAGTCACAAGCCGACGCACAGATGTCACAGCGTGCGTGTTTTGGTGAACCTGGTTCAGCTGTCTATTTATCAAACAGCTTCAGTAGTTTGACTCTCCTACAGGATGCATCATTTTTGATGTACTGTCTCATATTATCTGCATCTCCAACCATCTGTCTCCCGTGATAAAGAATGGCGGAGTGTGCACTGCTTCCGTCTCTGCCTGCTCTCCCATAGGCTTGCATGCAGCGGCGGCACCAAGGGGGGGCTAGGGGGCGCTATAGCTCCCCCTGAAATGAGCCAAGCTCCCCCTCAGCACCCCCCAGCAATTTGAGGGCTTTTTTTTAACTTAATGAATATATTAATAACAAGGTTAATATATAGCCTAGCCTATAAAACATATTAGTTTGAATGTAATAAATAAATACATTAAAATCAAACTGCTTGTGATTGTGTGATTGGTTGCTCTGTTCATTACGTATTGAAGGTCTATCTGTCAAGAGAGTAGTTTACGTTACGCAATCATTTAGCCTTGTTGCTTAGCTATGGACCGATTTGTGGTTTCTCTGAAACGAGGGACAGTGGAGGACGGCAGCGATGGCGAAAAAAAGACGGGCGATCGTGGCAAGGTGTCGAGGCCGAGGACTATCCCTATAATTGAGGAAGAGGAGGAAGCGGGAAGAGAGGAAGCTGAGACGCATTATATGTCGTTATACAGTCTAATAGGCATAGGTCTGAATACAGTCAGTCTTCAGCTCATTGAAGCACACACATGCTGCTGTATTATTATTTTCTATATTATTTAGAAAAAATCCACCTGCTGTACTAAGCTCCCCCTTAGCTCCCCCAGTCATAATTATCTGGAGCCGCCACTGCTTGCATGTAGGACTCTAGCTTTCTAGAGGCCCATAGTTTACTATGTGTTTCACTCCTTTGAAATCCACTCCCATACCAAGGGCTGAGGGGTCACCGAGAGATTTGATGATGTTGTGCTTGATGTGTTCTGAAATCTCTGAGTGTGCCCACAAGGTGATTGCTTTAAACATCTTCTGCTCCACTGGGGAACACGGTGTGCTTTCCAAGAGGCTTAAAATCCAGTCATCTAAGCTCCTGCATTATATCACAGTCTTCTCCATTTGTGGCCCATTCAACGGCAAGTCCTGACAAAGCCATGCAAATGTTTCTGTTGCCTGCTATCAACTTCTCAGTATTTATTTATATACTCATGAAACATAACTTACCACTCAGATTTCTAGGAGGCCCATAGTTTATTATGTGTTTCACTCCTTTGAAATCCACTCCCATACCAAGGGTTGAAGGAGAGATGAGGGGTCACCGAGAGATTTAATGATGTGCTTGATGTGGTCTGAAATCTCTGAAATCTCTTCCACAAGGTGATCGCTGGAAACATCTTCTGCTCCACCGGGGAACATGGTCTGCTTTCCAAGAAGAGGCTTAAAAACCTCCCAGTAAAGAAGTCCACAGTCATCTAAGCTCCTGCAGTATATCACAGTCTTCTCCACTTGTGGCCCATTCGACGGCAAGTCCTGACAAAGCCATGCAAATGCTTCTGTTGCCTGCTATCACCTGCTCAGTATTTATTTATATACTCATGAAACATCACTTTCCACTCAACAACTGCGTGCACTTCATCCACAGCCATCGCCACAAGTCTTCTTCTGCGAAGCGGTGTTTGGAGGAGCGCTCTCCATGTGGAATTGGAAACAAAGGTTTCAGGCGATCCAAACACAACGGCGTAACTCCACCCTTTGCACCCTTTCCAGCGCAGGAGCTGTGTAGTCTCCCCAATTCAGCTACAGCATTGTCGAACTTCTGGATCCAAGATGACTGAGTTGTACACACTGACTGTTTAGCTAAACGGACTTGACGTAGCCGCTACATCAAGTCCGTTTAGCTAGCAACATCAGAAGCTATCACCCCTCTTGCTATGAACACAGACTGGAAAAATAGAGAAGACAGTAAAACAAATATGTACACCAGCTATCTATGAGAATACGCCATGTAAGTCCATTCAAGTCAAGTCAAGTTATTTGTATAGCCCTTAATCACAGTTACAGTCTCAAAGGGCTTCACAAGCCAAGTAGTTTATAATCCCCTAATCCTAGCCCTAACCCCAGCCCTAACCCTAGCCCTAACCCTAGCCCTAACCCTAGACCTAAACCTAGCCCTAACCCTAGCCCCCCACAGGTCAGGAAAACACTCCCTTTGTTACATATGTAGCCTCAAACTCAACATGCAAATAATAAATCATAATGTCTTATTTGCATTTTAACTGTCTTTTAGAAACTCACCTGCAGCTCCGACCTGTTGCTCGGAGGCCGGAGGGATTCCTTGGTGTTGATGCGCAAGGAAAAGTAGTTCCTAAATGAAACAAGGAAATGCTGGAATAAAACATACATTTTATCCCCTATATTGGCCATATACATTACTGTGTTTAGAACACTTTTCAATAACACACATGTGTAGACACTACAGTTCACACTCATGTTAGACAGTTATATCGCTGTTATTTAACGGTGTTTATTCAGCTCCACCAATGTCAACGTTTACCTTGAATCCATTTCCCTGAAGATGATATTTTTTAATATGTTTTCATGTCATCAGACGCCGTGACTCCGGTCTATTGGACTTGTTGGCCTCGAGGAAATGTTTCCTGGAGGAAGGCATGAAATCCGAGCTCAAGATAAATTGTGTCTCCGATTCACAGTTTACAGGTGATGGCAGAGAAGAGGGCTGGGGCAGCTTGACAAGCCTCCACCCCACCTCCTCCCGTCTCCATGCCTCCTCCATCAGCCCTGCTGCTCACTTCACACCCGAGGGTTTCGACGGTATCTCGTTAAAAAAAATGGGGAGTGAACCATCCCTCCGAATTGACAAATAAAAGACGGGAAAGGCGAGATAAGGAGGCAGGCTGTGCTGGGATACGGACGGATCTCTTGGTGTACAGACGGGGTGTAGATGTGAGTCAGGTTTAGTTGGACTCGTGTGAACCACAGAGATGGACCTGACATGTCGGAGATCTGTAACAAGGTAAGCGGCGCTCATTTACACGCACGATTACCACGTAAATACACGGTCGACATCGAGCGATCCGAATGGGGGGTTTTCTTCGATCTTCACGACAAGAAATAAAAAGACATTGACGATCGTTTTCGTCGGTCTCGACAAGGCGTCGCCCCCCCACTGAAGACGGGGAGATGCCATCTGCTAATTAACTCACATGAGATGAGCCAAGTTTAGTTGTGTTACGTGTGGCGTTTGATTGTGACATCGGCGGGGTCGATTGTTGGATGTAACGTGTCGATAGTTAATCATGTGCGCGATAAGCACCATTAGGTTATGTTAATCAAGTTTTCCGTTTTACATGCGATAGGCTCTGTGACGTATTAAATGACGGAGGTTTTCACTCAGATGTGATGGGGACCGTGGTCTGTGCTGTGAGCACAGTGCATGTTTCCACGAAGACTGCCATCTACCAGCAGCCGTATTAATTGCTTATAACTCAATGAGCCCAGTACGTACATCTCCAACCCCAGTATGCACCGCATAGATACGATTTTCAATGAGTTGTGTGAGGCATGCGGCAGAGGCTACCCTGATGCAGAGGAGAATAGAGGCAGGGTGCATGTTGGTGATGCAGTGGGCTTTGAACTTTAATTGCACCTTTAATTTCCAGACATCAATTATAGACTAATAATGCAATACTAGTGCATAATGCAATACTGTATATTTTGTGCCATGGTTGGAAGTATTACAGTCTCTGAATAGAAAGGCTATGAAATCCCAGTGTACGTTGAAGACTGGTTACCACACTGCCCATGCAGAGAGACAGAGAATGTAACGTGTGTGAGGTGTTTCCAAGGCAACCAGTCAGGGGTGTGTTTTCTCCCATGAGAGAGCAAGGAGCAGATAGGAGCTGAGAGATGAGAAATATGAAGACAGCTAGCACTCGTTAATGGGAGAGGAAGGCTACAATGCAATGGCAGCAAAATTGTATATTGCATTGGCTTGCTGATTTATGTAATGCATGATAAATGATAGATCTTTTGAGTGATTTGAACCAATTAAAAAGAGCATCTAAAGCAACGTCTAAAGCGTCGTCTCACTGAATATGGATGGGATTGTGTTGTTGAGAATAACACAACTTCTCATGGGCGCTGTGACTGCCTTGATTAGGATGCAGATGGAGAGATGGCTTCTGGATTGATTAGTTCCAACCTATACCATAGTCTGTCTGCTTTTCTTTGGTAACTGGAGCCTGATTCAAACATGAAGTCCAAAGCACACAGATGTGTCAGGACAGACGCAAAACAATGTTTTAGTATTTATGAGTCCTATTTGAAGCAAGCGGAAAAAAATACTGCCACAGAGTGCTATATTTGCACTCTCTGTGCTTTGCTCATTAAAACAATATGATTCTAGTTCTGCTTTGTGTCACACTACAACTGAGGTGAGGTGTACATTATATATGTATTCTCCATTATACATACCTGACATTCATTTCATTCGCCCACCACACATTTTTTGGCTTATTTTATTTGTATCTTTATTTTCATTTATATATATATATATATATATATATATATATTTCATATTGTATATATATATATATATATATATTTCATATTGTATATATATATATATATATATATATATATATACATCTGCATTGAAACACCTCCCGTTATTGACAGGAAATCATTTCAAACGTGGTTGTACTGGGTTGTCTTTCATTTTCACTCTCATGT
>OMKN01081355.1:0-11401 GCA_900302345.1 Melanonus zugmayeri
GAGAGCCCTGCGACTGATCCTTGTGTTTCAAAACAAGAATAAAAACAGATTATTTTAAGATGACCCTGCCTGTCTACTACTTCCTGTCTCTTCCTTTCTTTCTGTCTTTCTTTCTTGTTCCTTGTTGGGTTTCTACTGTCAGTTTCAGAAGAAGACCTGATATCAACTGTTGGTGGGCATTGGCAGATCCAAGGGGGTCACTGCCCCCCCAATTTACCCACTACTAAAATATGAATTGTACATTATATGTATATATATACTGTGAACAAAAATATAAATGCAACACTTTTGTTTTTGCTCCAATTTTTCATGAGCTGAAATATCTAAGATCAAAGATCTAAGACTTTTTCTATGTACACAAAAGGCCTATTTCTCTCAAATTTTGTTCACAAATTTGTTTAAATCTGTGTTAGTGAGCACTTCTCCTTTACTGAGACAGGTGTGGCATCAAGATGCTGATTAGACAGCATGGTTATTGCACAGGTGTGGCTGTGGCTGGTCACAATAAAACGCCCCTCTAAAATGTGCAGTTTTATCACACAGCACAATGACACAGATGTTGCAGGTTTTGATGGAGCGTGCAATTGGCTGCTGACTGCAGGAATGTCCACCAGAGCTGTTGAATTGAATGTTCATTCAATTCAACAGCTCTACCATAAGCCGTCTCCAAAGTCATTTCCGAGAATTTGGCAGAACATCCAACCAGCCTCACAACCGCAGAATATGCGAAGGAGATGTGTTGCACTGCGTGAGGCAAATGGTGGTCACACCAGATACTGACTTTTTTCTTTTTTTTTGTGGTTAATTATGTCATTTGGGGGTTACACTAGAATAGGTTTACATGCTTTAATGTTCAAAACACTCTGTTCAAATGTTCAAAACACACACTTTAGTATTCTCATAAGGTACAAGCCCAGTCTGCTGTGATTGGTCAGCTGGCCCACTCTGTTGTGATTGGTCAACCGCTTAGAGCGTGTGTTGGAAAGGTTATGTCCCTTGAGTCCTGAGCAGCTGAACACACTAACAATGGCGTCGGTTCAGCCGTACCTGTTCCATCCCGAGTCTCAGGCGCGCCGGCAGCCGTAATCCTGTACGCACTGTGCCTACTTTTTTTTTCATGTGCCGTTTGCCACTAACCCCCCTGTCAACAAATAGAATCCTTGTGCTACAATTCACATTCCCTCCTTTGCAAACCCCTACAATCGCCACCGCTTGTGGTATACAAACAAAATAACTTTTCACAATATGACGACAATGTGCGTGTCCGTTTATGTCCGCATCTGCATTCAATTTGACAGAAAATATAGGCTACTATTAGCCTTACATAGTATACTATAACATGGGCTAATATAATACACCGTAATTAATATAATAGGCCTACATCTATTAAATCAAATGTGACTGGTCTCTATGGAGACGGAGAACTCCGTTCCATCTGATTACGCACGGTATTCACATCCGATGATGACAAAACATCGATAAGCATGCATGTGAATAATGCGTATCAGCATATAGAACAAAAGCGGCACCCTTCTGTTTAACAGAACAGAGAAAATGCACTACAGAGTACCGAGTAGAAAAGTATCAATAGTGGTATCGATAAAGACTCGGATTGTTAAGCAGTCTCAAAAGTGGTATCAATATCAATAAAAATGATTGATCCCCATCCCTACTAAAGACCTGGGAAGATTAGGCAAATTAGTCCACTGACATATGAAAAAACGACGGCTGTTTTCATGTCATTTTTGCGCACGACTGTTACACAGGCCCTTTCTCAATATGCGTACTTGTCTGTACTAGTGGACTTCTGCAACATCATAAAGCACAAAAGTGCTTTATAAATAAAATGAATTATTATTATTATTATCATCAGTCCCAGCCCAAGTACTGTTCCAATACAAAGTACACATCTAGCGGTCCAAATGGCCGGATGTGTTCTTGCTCCGCCCATTGCTTGCTCCTACTGTTGTTGTGTCACGTAATGTAGTTTTAAGATTTTTTTGGGTGAGAATTTAGTTGTTTAAACTTTGATTTAAACTTTGTCGATTTATCAAGATAGAGCCTACTTGAAAATGTGATAATTGACGTTTTCAGAGATGTTGGGTCCCGCAGCACCGGGCGGTCAGCGCTCACGGTCCCCTCCGAGGAGAGCCTTATCTCGGCAGGTCCTTTTGAAACGGATGTCTCTGTTGTGGTGAAAGCTGAGATAGAATTAATTGGTTTGGCTGAGGGCAGTGGTCGAATTGTAGGGGGGATGCCATCCCCTTTGTTAGCAAATACACCAAAAACCATCCCCCATGTTAACCATGAACAAAAAGCATCCCCGGTTAACAATCCGATCGCGAGTGGAATCCTAGCACTAGTGTAGGCAGTGTAAGAGCACTCCTATCTTCAAAAAGTGACTGTAGCTTACATGTTTACTGCATCATAGACTGGAAATGTCCTGTTTGTGTTGAAGTCTGTCCTGGTTAATGACTAATGCTGTATGTGACACAGATGAGGTACAGGTACTTCTTGCCAAGTAAACTGTCAAGTCTACATATAAATCGGTAGACAGGTTAACAAAAGCATAATGATTAGACAAACGTACAAAGCTAGAGAGACGTCTCCTCTCCATCCTGGCTCTTCATTGACGGATTCGCATCCTCAGTTGGGCCCTCTTCAGCTTCTTTATAAAGCATACCGATGGCAATACAGGTCTGATCCATTTTGATGCTTTTTGTCTAATTCTTGAATGTCTAATTTTGTTTTTCCTCATTCATTCATTCACCAACGTCCACAACAACCACAATTTTCCCCGTTTTTTTATATAGGGTACAGATCTGGGAACACTCAAAATGTTATATTTTTAAAATGCACGAAAGGCAGGGTTGTGTTTTATATATTTCGTTTTATTGGGTGAATATAACCTGAGTATTGCCAAGATGAGCTGAGATGGTGACATCATCAAGGGTTTCAGTCAGGGCCTTCAGTAACAAACCACCTCCCCCCCCCATTATTTGTAAATTAAATCCATCGATCATTTCTGATGAAACGTTCAATGACCTCCTCGTGCAGTTGCGCCTCCTGCTTCCTCGCATACGTCTTGATGCGTTTGAGAGCCGAGAAAGAATGCTTGCAGTTGTGAATCCAATGCAACAAACAGCAGTCTTTTGTGATCTTCAAATCGAGTCTTAATTTGCGCGAGGATGCTGTCGATTCTCTGTAGTGCGTGTGAGGGTCTGGTCTTCCTCTGACTGCGCTTGGCTGTCCCAAGGCCTCCACTGTCTTCTCAAAGATGCCATCAAATTTTCCCCGCTCATCTTCAAGGCTCTGGCAAAAATCTGCAATTCTGGCCAGACAGAACTGCGCGTCTAAGCTCTTATTTTGAAGGATTCCAAAGAGCACATCAGAAAAATCAAAAATGCCAAAGAAAGCATAAAGAAAAAACAGAAGTCAAAGCTTCTCAACTGTGACAAGTGTCCTGATGCGCAATGTACTGTTTCACGGTCAAAATCCTCGGCGTGGTAATTTTTTGATGCTCCCTGATTTAATGATTGAATGTGTGTGCATACAGTGCACAAAGAGAGCTTGGGGGATTGCCTCTTTTACGTGAGCCTGTACTCCATTAAGTCCTGATGCCATTACTGCAGCTCCATCATAGCACTGAGCCACTAATTTTGTTTTGCAATCGTAAAATGATGGCCTTGACTGCTCACCACTGGTTCTGTCTTGCGCCGGTTTCGCTGGTGCATGAATGTGTGTGATGCGCTTGGTGCATTGGATGGTGATTAATACATACTGTAGACACACAATTAGAATGAGAATATTTTGCTGTTCTATTATTTGCCTTAACCCATTTAGTAATTATATCCACATTACTGATGATTATTTATCAAAAATCTTTTGTAAATCTTTTGTGAAATCACCAATAGTCATCCCTACAATATCGAGGTATTTGGTCAAAAAGATTTGATTTTGTCCATATTAGGGATGTTCGCGACTAGACGACTACTCGTTGCTGCACTTGGTAGTCAGCACCAGACATGGTAGTCGGTTAAACGCTTTTATCTGAAATGCCGATAGCCCATATAAATTGCAGAAACATGCCATGCACTATTGATAGAAATATGCATATAACAATTAGACCATGCTTTTAATTAACCCACGCTAAACAACGTGTAGTTTCCCAAAACATCTAATCATTAATTTAATAATTTAATTGAATCTCAATTCTTAACAGCGCTCTTCACCCCAGTCAGTAACTGCGGTCATGTCAGGTGCGCTGCCGTTCGCAATCAGTTGGTCTTTTCATGACTTCATTTAAATAGGCCTACCTGTTTTAATGAGATATGGAATAATAACATGGATGTATGAACGAGCTTGTGCTCCCGCTGAAGGATTGAACTCAGCTGTGCACACGGTGGTGCTCAGCTGCTCTAGTCGCTCCGGAGGCGCATTGTTGAAATGTCAATCAATTCAGTCCATTTCACAGTAAAGAAACCATGATCTGCCGGATTATATTTACTTATGTCTTAACTTTCTTTAGGCCTATTGAGTTTGAGCAAACGGTTTGCTCACTCAGTAAGCGGAACGATAAAATGAATGAGAAAAAAAGAACCGCGATCATTGTTATGTCTTGACAAAGATTTATTTCAGATGATTATTTAGATTTAAACTTCCAAAGCTAGACAACACCCAACAGTTCAAGTGGTGCGATGCAGAACACATATGAAAAATATATATAAAATAGGACTTAATTATAAAAACATTACATTAAGCATTTCAAATAGCTTCCGACCATGTTTGGCCTCTTGGATTGTAATGTACTCAATTTTGACAAATTTGTAGGCAAGAAAGCCTACTATTAAGCCTATGTTTGGTTCATTAATCCAAATGCATTACCGATAATAGGCTGCACTCACATGCATGATGTGCATGCTGTAAAGGTTGGCAACAAGTTAGGCAAATTCTCAGATCAAATTATGGTTGTCTATCAATCTCCTTCATATGAAATGAGATTACTAATAACAAAGCAATTGTAGTTTTTCAACAGCACACATAATGCAGCAACGTGCAAAGCTATGGCCTGAACTCGCTGTGCCATCTCCCAATTAATAATATAATAGCCTAAGATTCATATTTTTCTTCTTTTGAAGACAATTCTTAGTTTAGACTATGGTGAATAACTATGTTTGTTTTACATGTAGAAAAATTGTAAATGGCCACCATTTTATAATGGCAGGTTGGGATGCGGACGCGGGTGTCATTTTCTTCAATTTTTCTTCAGTTTTTTGCAGTTACAGCAATATGTGGATTCGGGTGCCACCCCTGCATAAGTCAGTGTCCTACTTGGGCCACCCCAGTCTAAAAAGTCTGGACACGCCACTGGCCTTTGGGCATGTCAGCTAAACCGCTTCAACCCTCAAAGCAATGGTTCAAGACATGCCAGTTACCCAGGAACCCATGAATGATTGGCTTAATGCAAAGTTCCTAATGACATCACCCCACAGACTCCCTTATTCGACAGTTCGTTAGTTTTGTTTTGACTTGTGGGCTATTTATGAGGAACTTGGTGAAGCAATCATTAAAGAAGGTGGGGTGACAAAAATGGTCTGGTATTTCCTGAGAAGGGTGCATGGGTTGTGCTGTGTCTCTTCCTACCACAAACATGTATCTCTGTAGTTTTGTCCAAACGTTAAAGGACACTTTAATTTTCTTGAAAGTGTCATTGTCATTGTCACTGTCATGGATGTCAATGTGGATTAATTTAATTCGTATTTTCATGTAATTTTTTGTCCAAAATCTTTCACTTCCTGAATTATGGAGTTTCGTTTTGTGTAATCCATCAGCGAGTCCACTTTTAAACCACGTGTTGCTGTTCAGGGCCACACAAAGACCTGTCAGAATTAGTCAATGATGACAAAATGTGACTTCATGTTGTCATGTATTAAAATGAGAGAGGTTTTGTTCTCATTTTGAAGGCTAAAGATGAATCGATTGTGATGGAATTATTATTCATCAGTCGTCAGATAAATGTATCAAAATAATGAGTTGCAGTGAATGCAGGTGTCGACTCAGTACCAAATTGTCTCACCCAACACATTTTTTCAGGGGGCCTTTCAGCATTGTTTTTTGTAGTCGTTTTTTATAGTTTTGCCACACACAAAAAAAGAGAGAAAGCACTGCAATTCTCATACCTTTACACAGCATCAGGTGCATTTCACATAAAGACTTGTCAGGGGTTTAACTTAATACTTTAACCATTTAATGCAATCTAAAGAAATATGCACCTCTGATCAGCGTTGCTAATTAAGTATTGATGAGTGTTCATTAAGTAGCATATATTACACCATCAGAGCTATACATACAATACATATATTTTTTTTAATTATTAACACGTCATCATTTTTTAACGGGAAAGTGGCTGGCCAGCTAACCGGCCATGTCGCATTCAGCACGGCTATCATACTGTAGCGTATTCACAGCTACTAGCCACCGAAGATACCTTCAAAGTGGCTGGTACAGGGCCTCTCCAGACGACAAGACACACTGTCGTCTCTGGCCAGGTGAGGCTGCTTAAACCAGCCCCCCACACACACACACACACACACACACACACACACACACATGTTACACATAGTCCCCCCAAACCAATTTGGTGGCCAAGAGAATTTGATACCGACAACGTTACTTGAGATAATTGTCAGAAATCTTGATCAAGGTAGCGCAATATAGGCTAGATACAAGATTTATAGTTAGTTAGTTTCAGCCCTGATGACACAGTGATGCAGTGGGCTGCTCTGTTTTGATTTGCAGCCCTAAAGATTGTATCTGGGCTTCGGTTGTGGTTGTCTGGTTTTATTTCATGTTCTCCCCCCAAACACACCTCCCTAAAATATAAAGCTTTTCACCTAAAAAAACCCTGTATACAGGGAGTATATATGCATGTAGGCAGAGTGCCTACATGCATATATAATAATACATTTAATTTATATAGCACACTTTAAAATCAAATGACATCTCAAGGTGCTTCACAGCAAGAGAGAAAATACAGGGTTAAAAGTCAATACAATATATAGCAGCAAAGCAACCTAGCAAGGAATCATAGATAGCAAATAAAACTAAACAACTAATAAAGTAATAAAAACAAGGAGCAGCAAAACAGGGCCCTAGTGGAAGGCAGACTGAAATCCAGTCTTAAGGCTGGTTTTGAAGGCAGCAAGAGTCTGAGGCCCTGATGGATCCTGGCAGCTGATTCCACAGGCGTGGGCCCAGTAAGGAAAAAGCACGGTGCCCCATGGTTGACAGCCTGGTGCGTGGGATGGTGAGGAGGTTATGGCTGACAGACCTAATGCCGCTTTTCCACTATCGTGCCGTGCCATGCCGGAACCCGTGCACATCCATGCTTTTCGTGTTTCCACTGCCACCCGACCCGTGCCGGGCCGCAGTACCCATGCCGATTTTAGCTACCCTTCACGAGTAGGTACTAAGGGTACTATCTGTGCTGTTATGCAAATGAGCAGACCGTTGATTGGTCAATGGAAATCGTCACAAATACGTCATAGCGTTCGGCTGCTTTCGAAACCGCAGGCTGCAAACAGTTTTTCGCTCTAGGGACTGTTAATATGTTACTTTATTAAGTTTTAATATTTTTTCAGGCAAGAAAGTAACCATGTAGATTCAGAATATGTAGTCAGTTTATCCAAATAACGCTTGTTTGGAAATTTGCTCCGACGTTTTCGGACATGAGGAGCCGCTGGCCGGGTGAGAGCAGCCGGTCATCTCAGCTGCTAGCGGCCCGACTCCTGAGCTGATCGTCCGGTCAACATCCGTCGTCATCCCGGGGAGAACATGATCCGATGAACTGATCTGCAGCTCTTGGCTGATTTACCGCTGGCTCTAGGCTGCGTTTCCTGAATGTACCTTACCTATGTGTGTGTGTGTGTATGTACGAACGTATCCCTTGAAAACCATTAAGGTACATCGATATCGGGAAACGCATGTCTCCGCAGCATTTTGACGCTACTCTGCTTATTAATATTAAGTTCCTTTCCCTGGCCTTTTTCTCTGGCCTTTTCATGGAGTTGTGTAATGGAAACACGTACCGGGCGGCACGGGTAGGATAGATATGCGTGCCATACCGTACCGTACCGTGCTGGTCAATGGAAAAGCGGCATATGAGGCCACATCGTAAAGACCGGATACTGCAGGTAAGACTGCAGTAATTTGGGGGGTGGCGGGGGGGAGTGACTGACGACATAACCTGTGACTTGACTTGCCAAAGAAAAAATGACTTGAGACTTACTTGTGACTTGCACGTGTGACTTGATGCCATCTCTGCCAATCCGTGACCATTATTATTTGAAAGCCGGCAACGTCATCAACCCATAGCTACATAAGATCATTCAATTAACCAACTGAAATAATTTAAAGTGACGGACAACAGAAATCCGTAATTTACTTCTAATTATGTTAAGGGTTATGAAGGTGTGCATTAAGCATCAGAAAATTGTTAATCCATTGCAATCTCACATAACTTCCTTCTATTTCTTCACGCCAATTTAATGAGTGGATGGTCAATTTTCCCTCCTGGCTATGTAGCCAAGCAGGTGACCAATTACTGTACACTCACATGCCCAAGCCAGGCAAACCAGTCTCAACTTCAGACTATAAAGTATCCACTACACACTTACCAAATATCTTGTCCAGAAATTGTTAAAAAATATATGAATGTACATCTCAAAGTCAGCTAATAAACTCAGTCTTGGAAAGACACAGGATTGTAGGGGTGTGGTGGAACAGACCGCTGGCCAGCGCATGTGAGTTGAGGAAACGTCGCACATTAGTTTAGAACTGTGATGAGACTCCAGCCATGCTGTTATCTGCAAATAATGCACAACTCTCACCACTAGAATATTCACTGGCCGTGGTATAACCCTTGATGACATAATTAGAAGTCGGATTTCTGTTGTCCATCACCTTCTCTAGTTACAAACTACTACCAATATTTTCCACAAATTGCTATACCACCAGTTCCTGGCTGCTGTCCTGGATTTGATAGATGATCAGATTTACTGAACTGAACTATTGAATCATTCAGAAGAAGAGTTTACATTTCCTGGAGGACGAGCTGGTCGGTCTTCACACAAGCCTCCACCGCCAGGACCTCAGATGACTCCACCTGCCTCTTCTGAATGTTAACATATTTGCACACCAGACCCTTTATCCTCTCCTTGTTCATAGGGATATGTAAAAAAATACTGTAAATGTAACTTATTTTGCTTTCTTTTATTCCATTGATGCAACCAGACAACAGCTCACTCATATACAGTATAATGTAAATATAATTTTACATTACTCTACCAACCCCAGTAGCCAGCCGTACATTTATACATGTTGTATTATAGTCATCAGTATTCTGCCTTGATTTGCACCGTTTCCATTTCTATAATTTGCTTGCAAGTGTAAAGTGTCATCTTAAAATACATGGCTCAAACCAAGCTAAGTCACCAATACAGAGAAATCCTGAAGCTAGTTCTAGTGAAGGAGAAGGCTTGTTTAAAGTAGGCTTAAACCAGAACTAAAACTTCTGGACCACCAGTTGATCCAGAAGACCTATCATTGATCAAACATCCAGTTAACAGACTGAACCCACGACGGTTAACGCATCACTAAATAGCATTTCCATACTTCTTTATTTATACTTAATCTAATCTTAATACTTAATCTGTTAGTATAAAAGTACAGCATAAGCCACCTCTGGTAAGATGGTTCAGGGAAACCTGACTCAACACAAATCAATAAATGTGAATACATTAGCGGTACTTTACTTGCCTTTGATGCTGATGGTTGTACAAATCTCCCAATGGAATCATGGTAAAATAAACATATTATAAATATCGAAATTTGTCAAATTGACCTTTTTTCATACTAAAGCAGCTGAATTTGAGAGTGAAGATGTTTAGGGTTGCAAAACCTAATTCTAAAAAGACAAGCATGTGTGTAACAATATTAAACTACGACAAATGCAAATCAAATGCTGTTCACAGAACAGTTGTGTTGGAACGAACCATCTACAAACTGAATACAAAGCTCACAACAATCGTCTTGGAATGAAGAACAAAAACCTTCCCACAAACCATTCCAACACATTCAGTTGACAGTGGCCTGTACAAAGGATCCTGCCAAAGGCAAATCAAATGCAGCATTGCACAGCATTAAACCGCATTGCAGCAGCATGAAACTGCATGAAACCGCATTTACAGCATCTAAACGGCAGCTTCAAATGTTTTGAAAGTTGAAAAAGGAAACAGTATATAAGAAATGGGAGTGTTATGAGTAGCGTGTGCATGTGTAAATCAGTAAGTACAGCATCTAATCCATGACTAAAATCTTCAAATTCTACCAAGCCTAAACCAACCAGTTAGACATGGGAGCAAAACCTTTACATGCCCACAGTCGTTTAGTTAGTCTTCCATCTCTGGAAGATTTCCAAAAGGTCCAGTGGGGTAAACAATGGATGGACACAACACGTCCTTCACTTTAGGGATGTCCTTCACTTCAGTCATTTCAATATGCCAGGCTTCAACCTTAAAGATTTTGGTGCCTAGTTTGTACAAATGTGTTTGAGGGTGCTTTCGGCGACATTGTATTCCTGGAGACACATGGCACATCAAGTGTTCTTTGTGGATTCCTGAGGGCAGTTACACCAGAATCTGCCAGCGGTTCCTCATGGTTGGACGTTAAAGGATAACGTCGGGATTTTTCAACCTGGACCCTATTTTCCCATAATTTTTCATAAGTTCGCATTAGTCACATAAAAAAGTGACTAATGCGAACAACAATTTTTGAAATTGGTCCAGTATTGAGCGAGAAAGCAGCCGCGAAACGTCTGCATTGTAACCCATGGGGGCAATACCGACCTTCAATGTAGGTCCGTTAAAGTGCTTGTTTTTGCCACTGTCAGGCTCAGAAGTGTTTGACAACATTATGGAAATGATCCCTACAGAGACATACAACTTTTTACCTTTCGCTTGATCCATTATGTTTGTTATTGTGTCTAACCAAGTCTCGCTCAAAACCTCGCTCTGAAACCTCATGAGAGTTGAGTTGTTGCAGGAAGAGAACGGTGGAAACATGAGTGAGAGTTGGAGAGAGGAGTGCCGGCAAGAGTTGGTTGTGTTGGACTACAGAAAGTGTAGCGTAGGGTTATCTAAAAGATTTTCAAAGTCATGGCTGAATATTTAGCTGATTTCGACAATGTGGATGAGGCTCTTGTGAGATTTCAGAGCGAGACTTCTCCTTGGGTGACACAATAACAAACAGACCGGATCAAGTGAAAGGTAAGGGATCTGTAGGGATCATTTCCATAATGTTGACCGATTGTTGACGGGGGGGGGGGGGGGGGCCCGGCCCCCGG
>OMKN01081356.1:0-10489 GCA_900302345.1 Melanonus zugmayeri
TCTATACAGAATTTGTTATGTTTTTTCAGTTTTGAAGTGATACCTACCAAGAGGTGCGACTCTTTCAGAGTGGCAGCAGAGGAACCATACCATTATCCACCCAACATTCTAGCTGAAGTGCTGCCAAGTTCTGGCAGCTACCATAGCAGACTCCTTGTCACGGCAGCTCAGAGGAAAACCCTGACCAAGTCCTCCCCATCCTGTGATACCCAGGGGGTTTCCCCGCGACGTGATATTGTGACACTGTCCCCTTAAGTAAAATATTCCATGCGTCTCAGGACCAAGCAAGCAAGTCTATCCATCTTCTAGGAAGTGGCATGAATGAGCAGTATATACACTTACACTTAAGAGGATAAGCAGAGAACCAAGAGGGCAGATTACAGAAGGTCTCTAGGATCTGTGATTGGCTTGTATGACACAGGACAAACTAGCTAAATGTACCCATTCAAATGTACCTATTTGAATCCCTGCATGCCATGTTGGTAGATGGCAAGGTTTGATAATTAAATCTGTGGTGATTTAAGCACACTTTATTAAGTGATTGAGCATTGTGATCTATGCTTTGGTAACCTCTGTGTGGATGTAGCCTTGAGGTTTTCACTAATAAAGCGCACCCTATTTCTTATGCAAGGTATATTGAAAGATTTAATGAAGTATTTTGTTTTATTTGAATAAAAAAGTATATTTGTTTTATTATATCCAAAATGAATTCATTGCATACATAAAACAAACTCTTGTATGATCAGACAATATGACCTGGCAAAAAAATAGACCTCTTTAGAGGTCAATAGGGACTCCCCAGATAAAAGGCAGGCTGGTCGGATTCATCATTCATTCATTCATTCATTCATTCATTCATTAATCAATCAGCTCCTTAGGGTGACACACTACAGAATAGTGTGACCCCAACATTAGAAAACAGGATAGTGGTCTATGTTTTTAATCTTGGAATAATACAATTTATATAATGGACATTTCTTGTGTTTTCGCGGCTCCAACATGGTTGCCGGAGCAGACCGCGGCCACTCTAGTCAATGCTGGTGGTCCCACCAGACGCGTCTTAAGGCTCATTTATGCTCCTTTTACGTACGGAAATACGTCCGCTTCAAGCGCTGTAACCGTCACTGCCCACATACTTCCAGGCGTCCTTTACGTTGGTGTGGATGTTACGCAATACACTAGAGCTGCCACTAGAGGGCAGCTCAGAGTTCAACATTTCAGACAACAACAAACATGGCATTTTGATAATGTACCCGTTAAGAAAGAGGCAAAATCGGAGGCATGAATAAATATGTTTATAACTTAGTACCAACTCCCACAACCTCTCCTCAAAAAGTTCTGCCATTTTTCCATTGTGTTTCTCTGGTCTCACTTGAACTATGGACTACACAAGCATAAATGACGTTAAATACGGATATATATGGAGCCTTCCGTCTGTACTCTGCGTTCATTTCGTGCGTATTTGTGCAGCTTACGGATACAGACGAAACAGAGCAGTACCAGCGGACATTGTGGGGGGCAGTGTAGTCAATAGTTAATACGAGACCAGCGAAACACAACGAAGAAGAAATTGGAAAAATGTATTGTGATGTATTTAATGGCTTCACAGACCACCACCATCTACAATGCTGCCTCCGATTTTGCCTCTTTCTTAACGGGTACATTATCAAAATCTCTTCCACCGTCGCCATGTTTGTTGTCTGAAATGTTAAACTCTGAGCTGCCCTATAGTGGCTGTATTGCTTAACATCCATGCCAAATGGCCATATACAGTTACACCAAAGTGTTTTGCTTAATTTGACCCAATTGTTTTTATTGGTGGACTTTGAAATTTGGACTTCATGCTGGCAGCCAAACAATTAATGAATGCAGATGATTTTGAACCCAACAGTAAGCAGTAGTGATTTCTAATGCCATACTGATCATTTTCACCCTAGGCCACAATAATCAGGCAACAAACAATGTGTTCCTGTGTATAAACATGTTATACCCGTGCTATACGACTGGCTGTCATGGTACCTCTCTACATGGACCAGGGGTATAGCAATACCATTTTACAACACAACTTTAGAATTGTAATTATAAGCAAATGACTATGTTTTTGATTCTTTGCACACAACATTTCTTTTTAATCTATACATTCTATACAGAATTTTGAATGTTTTTTCAGTTTTGAAGTGATACCTACCAAGAGGTGCGACTCTTTCAGAGTGGCAGCAGAGGAACCATACCATTATCCACCCAACATTCTAGCTGAAGTGCTGCCAAGTTCTGGCAGCTACCATAGCAGACTCCTTGTCACGGCAGCTCAGAGGAAAACCCTGACCAAGTCCTCCCGATCCTGTGTTACCCAGGGGGTTTCCCCGCGGCATGATATTGTGACACTGTCCCGAGCAAGTCTATCCATCTTCTAGGAAGTGGCATGAATGAGCAGTGGAGAACCAAGAGGGCAGATGACAGGTCTCTAGGATCTGTGATTGGCTGTGATTGATTAAAGGGAGCATAAATTAGCCTTTAGACGTGTCCCAGAAGCGGCTCGCCGCACCGCTTGTGAAAAGAAAACGTATTATTGTAGATTACAGATCAGGTGCAGAAGTAGGGTTTTTTTGAGAATGGAAAAAAATTCACACACAAATGTAGGTAGGCTTGATTTACAATTTAAGGTAAAGACATTTATGTTGAATTTATTATGTCTGATTTAAGAACTTTCTAAATAAAAGTTAATTTATCTGACTGCTTGTATTAATTGATGAAAAAGTAGCCATGTGCAGTAATATAGATTAGAAAATTGAGGATGTAATATATTATTGAGCTGTATCGAGATGCATCGTAGAATCGAATCGTGGACAGCTGAATCGTAATCAAATCGTGAGGCCAGTGAAGATTCACAGGTCTAATTAGCACTTTATATGTAATTTGACATGCAGCCACCCTGATCACCAAGTTTATGGGAGTTGCAAAACAAATGGTATTCTGTTGGCACACCAGGTTTGTTTAAAAGGCAAAGAGGGAATTTGTTCATTACAGCAGTTGTGTAATACAGATCTTTACATAGGGAAATTCATGTCTACTGAATTGCTGGTGGTGGCTTTTCTTGTTTATATAACTATTTTTGTTAATGTGTCAACAAAAGGTAACAGTGCCCAATGAATGTATTCTATAATGACTCAAATCTTTAAAAGGAAGTGCACAGTAGAATACACCAAAGCAAGGCCCCGATATTACCGAGGGTTAACCATCATTTCTTTTTTTTAGATGGCAGTACACATAGATATTTATTGAACATGAATTTGTCTACAGCGCTTACAAATTGAAAAGACGATGAAATGCGATGCAGTATCAAACAAATGGACACAAGTCAAAATTAATATCTACTTCTATAAGCATTGTGGAAATTATTTAATAATGAATACTTTTAAATGTGCACTCAATAGAGGTGGGAATCACAGATGATGCTCATGATATGATCACGATATGTTGCCGACAATAACGATGGCATCACGATACAGCGTTTCTGAGATACTTGATTGTACTATGATACATTACACTATCTGTTACTGAAGAAGAAAAACTACCCCTAAAAATGCAAAAAGCAGGAATTATGAGTAATAATAACTTTCGACTTTAAAGATGACGGTGCCCCTCTGATTTGCTTTCCCCGTTGTCTGCCATTTTCCCCTCTGAGTTATTTGTCTTCTTCACTGCAAGTTAGTTAATTTCCGTTCACTTTAAACTCATTAATTTGATAAGCGCCACCACGAGGATTCATGAAGTAGTGACTCTGGTAAGTCAAAATGGTAACAGGCTTAATGCGGGGAATCCATTTAAGTATCACGATATATTTCAGTATCAATATTTTGTCCCACCCCTAGCAGTAAATGGATAAGAAAAACAGCTCTTCCATTTTGTTTTTGAACCCTAATGCTAACCCTAACCCATATATCAAACTCAAAACATGACAGCCTCATATACTAACATCCATTTCATCCATCTTGTCTAGCCGTGGTCAAGTGCTAAGCAGATGCTGCTCTAAGACGTTATTAGAAAAGAGATGTGGCTAAGACAGCTGTGCCTTTCCCTCCCTGTTGGCGAATTCAGCCAAGAAGCGTGGAATTGGTGGGAAGAGGAAATGACAGAATGAAAGGGCAGGACAACTCACTGCCACACTAGTAGATGCACAAGCAATTCACTTTTATAGAGGGAAACATGCAAATAAAAGGAATGATCTTGTCATGGCAATGATCTCCCATTTTACATACATAGGTTAAACAAATGTTGAGCTTCTAACTTGGTGTTGAGTAAAAGTTGTTCTATGATTATCCAAATTACCTCGTCCAAAAATGTATTCTATAAAGAAATCGATCTTTGAGAAAACAATAGGACTAGCCATATTTAGCATCAATAACATAACATTCTCGTTAACTGGAGTATTATAAATGCTTTGCAACATTTGCATTAGCACCATCAGTTTGCATGGCGATATGTTTGCCTATGGTTGATACCATAGAGCTATTGGTTGGGTAACCAAAGGATTGCTGTCTAAAAATACTTTGCATATGAGGCCATGCTTGCATAAAATATAAATATTTACCACACCATGTAAAAAATCTACAACGGGAGAGTCTAACTAGGAAATGTACCTGGTGCTCAAAACCATATAATTTGATATTTGAAACAAAACTTAATGTCGAAATGTGCATTTCGGGGGCTGATTGTTTAACTTTGACCGCGAGTTATACCACCCCGTTTCTATATGTGTACCAACTTTGACAACTTGTTGTTCACCATTGGAGTGGTTGAAGTCACCATTTTTTCCCCATTGACTTGCATTCTAAAAAATAGCTTGGTGAACACTTGCAACAATGATGAATGAATGAATTGACACTGTGATGTCATTTTTTGAGCTATCAACACCAAACTTCCACATTACCGAAGGGGGATGTTCTTAAAGTGCACACCACATTTTAAGTCCCTGGGCTACTCTCAAGCGGACTTGTGATTGATTGAATAATGTCGGCGCATATTCTATATTTGCGCATAACTCAGCGATTTTTAGCTCAATCCAAAAAACAACAACATTTGACCCCTGTGGTCAAAGTGGTTCAAAACGTTTTATAGACCTGCTTACTTCCAGTTTCCATGTGTGCCAAATTTGACAACTCCCAGATGCTCACGTTTGGAATTGTTGATTTTTGCATTTTGGCCCCATTCGTTTTCCATAATAAATAATAATATAAAAAATATAATATAAAAAAAGCTATGCAAAATTTTTTACAAAAAAATTAATAGCACACTGCACTGATATACTTGGTATTGATACCTCAAAAACTGTAGGAGATAGCTCCCGAAAATGAAGCACAATAATAATAATAAAAAAGACACAGAATATCAATAGTGGGGCTTGCTTTGCAACCACACTAATAAAACCATGATGCCGAGGCAATGCACAAAATGTCCCTGAAAATCATGCAGAGGATAAAAGCAGCCTCTGGATACTTTAAGCTTGCTGACGCTGTATTTCAGAGTGCCCATCAGGGAGGTATTTCAACACCATATAGACCAGAAGACTTTTTTTCCTAGACTAGAACAACCTCTTGCTGCTAAAAGAATGAAGTGAGTGTATGTTTATAGAATATTCACTATTGTCATGTTATATTCCCCTCCAGTAGCATACTGTACTGGAATCAGTGCTCCTATGCTGGTTTAAGTTATGGGTATGAGAGAGACACAAATTGCAAATTGAGGCTTCTATAACTTTGGTGGCATAGACTCCAAGCAGAGTCACAATGTCGTTTTTGAAATCTGCAGTTATCAATACACTTTGAAATCTGCAATTATCAATACACTTTGAAATCTGTAATGCTGAAGTAAACTTACGGTGCGTGACGCCAGCCAGGGTCTGATAAAAAGTGGGCGTGTCGCTGTCATCGGTGAGGGTAACGCACACTCCCCCGGACAGCAGCCACCTGGAGAACGTGAAGGCCTCCTTGTTCTGCAGGAGCCAGTTTCTGAAGCGCTCATAGTTGACCTTCTCACCCTGGGATGGGGAAAAGATAGGAATGGGATCAAGTCTGTCATATTATCTACAACAACAAGTGATACAGTTTCCTCATCTCATTAACATAAAGAATCTCATGAGTCAATACTGAATGACATATATAAACATAAAAACAAAAGCTGGGATTTCCAAGAAATGTAACATATGCAAACATATTTCCTTCTTAATCAGTCCTTCTCCACTGTTACAAAATGTAAAAAAAAAAAAACAACTACCAATTCATATTCGATAAAGACCTGTGATTCGCCGACTGTGTGCTTTTATTTTTGAATGATATATACTATCTATTTTTAATGATTTGAGAAGCTTTTAAGTGGCTTGGATTGAAGTGAGACACATTCATTGAGTAGGTAGGGGTTCAGGTTGTTAGATTGGGTTGTTAACTGACCTCACTAAAACACTTCCTGAGAGAGGGCGGGACCTCCCCGTCCAGCACCCGTAGGACCGCCTCCATGTCATCCCTGGCAGCATAGCCGCCCTGCTCGCTGGCAAACAGGCTAAAGATGTCTGCAAACACCGACACACAGAAACATTTCATTCCTTCTTATCAGACAAGCAGGCTGGTAGGTACAAAAGCTACAGCACTGGCAGTCCCAATAACAACAACAAAACTGAAAAACATAATCATTAATTCAAAGAGAGAGGGAATTGGGATGAACATAATGTTGAGCTTAACACACCATCCATGTTTTGTTGTAAAAAAAAAAAACAGCAACATTATAATGTGCACATATGAGGATTGTAAGATGAAAGCTAGAAGCTAACAATCGAGATGCTGCCATATACATTGTTATCATGATGTTTAGCAGGTGTGTGGCATGTTCCTCAGAATTAATAAACTAATTCATGAAATTAATTATACTGCAAAAAATTGTTTAGTTCTATAAAAACATTCAGTTCATCCTATATGGTGTCTTGTGTAGCATACTGGGGGGGGAAATAAATGCTGACACATGCAGTATACAGAATTGGCTGCTGCTGTCTGACAAAAGAAAAATGTATCATTTACTTGGTGTGTATTGTAATCATAAGAATGCAGACCTTTACAGTTAGAATCTTCCTGCAATACAACTGTGTGTAGTTATTAAAAAAAGAAGAGACATGATCATATAGGATATACAAGCAATGGACACTGGACACTTTGATAAAAGGTACTCCCACAAGCCCACTTATTTTACATCAGACATGCAAGCTAATTGCTGCTCTGTGAAATAGACGTATCTGTCTGCTCAGGGTCTTACATTTGGCCTTCTCTTCATCTCTCCCTCTGGTCAGAAGCACCAGGCCCACAATCAGATTGTTGAAGTGAAGCCCTTTGGATGAGCCGCCAAATGAGGTATAAATTACCTGAACAAAAACAAAAATAAAAGTTAACCACATATGGCAGAAACTGGCAGATACTCAAAAAGCCTTTAGTTACCCCCCAATGATTAACCATCTTGACAATGCCTTTATAGTAATACACTTTGACAATGACAATTCTGCTTTTCAATTTTGTTTACCAATATTGTAAATCAATCTGAATCTGTATTGAGTCTTAAAATAGATATTTTAATATTGATGTAGTTTGTGGTCTCAAGTTCATAGTTCATTAGTTTTGTAATATAGCAATATTGTACAAGATAATTCAAACCATGCATGTTAAATTAAAACAGTGGTGCATTGACACAAACTATATGGTTAAATAATAAACCCTGTCCCCTGCATTGTGATAAATATTGGGTCAAGACATAGTCCTAGTTTCAAACTGGTGTGCACAAGCATTTGCCATTTTTATAGGTTGTTCATGTTCAGGCAGGATCAATAAAAGAAACGTGGCTGAATTCTAGCCCCAACCACCAAACACCAGGCAGGGAAAACAAACAAAATATAGTGATACATTCTTCAAAGTTGTTCACCAGTGTTAAATTAAATTCCATTTAATGTTCACACAAGGAAACAAAATTGTTCTTGGCAGTCAGGCTAAATTGATTTATTCAATGAATCTAACAGTTAACGGAAGATAATCAGAGCAAATGACAGCATTTATTATTAACATTTATTGAAGGAAGAAAAGAAAGGTTTCCCAGGAAGAAGGAAAAAGGATATAAAATATAACCAGCGTAAAATCCTGTCAATCATTTGTCTTGAAGCTTAACCACTTGTGTAAGTGGCGTGACTCCCCATATCCTATTCTGTGACTCAATGATGACAGCAAGGCTTCTCGTTTCTCAGCTGGCCAACACCTTTTGGCCAGCTCGTCCATGCTCGTCGCATGGACTCTACAGCCCTGCTGTAGAGTTATAGAGAAATAATACAAGAGAAATCCACCTGAGGTGAACTACCTGGAGTGACAGAATTGGGTAATTGCAAGGTTAATTTTAGACTATGTAACCAGTACCTGTGACTGCGAGGGCTAATGCACATTTGTTGCTCTGAAACATACTCCAATTCAGAAGAAATATATGTAGTAAAGAACTGAATAGGGGAGAAAAACAGAATCAGAAATATGTCTTCTAGTCATGTAGTCAAATATGTTTGTTATATATCCTACAAAGCTCAATGTCGTGATGTGGTCATGACCTCCCATCCCTATCATGAACGAAAGGTCAGTACACAGTACCATTAATCCTCTATCAACCTTCAGTTATAGCCCAAGTATGATTAGAAAACAAACACAGTGATTTTGTTTGCCTAGAAAAAGCCATGCTTCCTGTGTGTCTGATGGTGGGCTTGACTGTGAAGGTTTTGAGGAGAATGAGCCTGTAACGAAAAATGCAGGACATGGATAATCATGCGGACCTAATAGAGCTGGAATAATCAAGAGCTTAAAAAAAACAGCTCTCTCTACTGCGTGCAACACATTTTCAAAAGAGACTGAGAGGACGGGGGGCATTACGCATTAAGATCAAGGGTTGACTAATACATCCATGGGGTGAAAGCGGAGTTATTAGCCCCATAATCCATTGATTTATGGGGCTAATATCTCCAGGTACTCCCGCGAAACAGGGAGGAGTTGTGCAACAACATTCAGGAAACTCAATTGACCACATTTTGAACAAAACAATAACTTAAAAATCACGATGTTGACACATTTTCTCTCCTGCCCAGCCCTAGTATGCAACTAGTGGTGTAACGGACTGTAGTTGATCCGTGATCTGTATGGATCCCCCCTCACGGTTCGGCAGGCATGTGAACCGCAGATTAATTGCAAAGTTTAACCATCACAGTTTTACTGATGCCGTTACTTTTTAAAGTAATAATTCCAAATGAATAAATCAGTGAGTTGCAGTGAAAAGATACAAACAAGACAGATGCGTGCAGTGTTTTACTCTGAAGTGCTGGAGGTTGATTTGATTATTTTTTTAAAAGCAGTTGTGTGTTCACGTGAACGAGGCATATATTAAATCCCAACAAATCAATCTGCGATGCTCACGTTGCAAAATGCAAAGAAGAAGAAAAAAACGCAGTGACAGTCATGGCTAGTGGAGGAGCGGAAGAACTTGAAAAGCCTGCCGCATCATTTAGGTCGCTTGTATGCGAGCATTTTGGCTTCCCTGTAAAATATGATGATGACAGAAGAAGGGTGGTGGACAAAACCATTACAGTATGTAGGCATTGTGCCACGAGAAAGCCAAATCGAGCATGGCCACACATTTGAAGCAACATCGCCCAGGTGTGTCAGTGACGGGAGCCAAGAGACAACAACAACAACTTCTCACCGCGGCATTTAAGCAGCCCTTTGCTGAGACCATACTCCGTTGTGGAAAAGAAAGGGTTTCAAAATATGGTGAAAGTGCTTGAACCACGCTACGAAATCCCCTTGCGCACCCACTTCAGTATGAAGATCGTGCGAGATTAGTTTAAGATTTTATTTAAACATTGGACATCTTGAATGTTGTTTTCATTTAAGACCATGGGCAAAGTTTCCTTGCTTTAAGTGTTCTTTAAGTAATAAATGGAAAGCAAAGTTATATTTGTCTTTTTTTTGCTGATCCGAAAAATTATCCGATCCGTGACTCAAAACCGTGATACGATCCAAACTGCGAGTTTTGTGATCCATTGCACCACTATATGCAACCATTAATAAACAGCAGGTACATTGATAGTGCTGATACGCTGATCTAAACACCAGGACTGGGTTGCACCAGTTTGGCGTAAGTCATTACTAAATTCTAGGATTTAGTAATGACTAAACCCTTAGTTGTTACTAGCTAGTGTCAAACTAGCTAGTTGTTTACTAATTTCAGTTGCACCACAGGAACTTACGCAGTGTCTTAGTTAGTAACTACTTAGCAATGCGTAAGTGGTTATTAGAAAGAGATTGTCGCATAACGTGACGGCAAGAACTTGACTAGCCAATCAGCGAGCAGAGCAAAATGTAAACAAGGAAGTTAATCAAATGTGGGACACACCATTTCGTCCCGTTTCACTCACACACACACTGCAGAT